>JAVJGG010000043.1:2697293-2725685 GCA_035590195.1 Aviceda cuculoides
AGGAGGCTGTGACCCTCGTGGGAAGACCACGCTGGAGCAGGCTCCTGGCAGGACCTGTGGATCTGTGGAGAGAGGAGTCCACGGAGCAGGTTTTCTGGCAGGACTTGTGACCCCAGGGGGGGCCCATGCTGGAGCAGTGTGTGCCTGAAGGACTGCAGCCCGTGGGAAGGACCCACGTTGGAGAAGTTCGTGGAGGACTGTCTCCCATGGGTGGGACCCCTCACTGGAGCAGGGGAAGAGTGTGAGGAGTCCTGCCCCTGAGGAGGATGGAGCGGCAGAAATAAGGTGTGATGAACTGACCCCAACCCTCATTGCCCATCCCCAAGCACTGCTGTGGGGGGAGAAGATAGAGAAAATCGGGAGTGAAGTTAAGCCCAGGAAGAAGGGAGGGGTGGGAGGAAGGTGTTTTTAAGATTCAGTTTTGTTTCTTATTATCCTCCTCTGATTTTGGCTGGTAATAAATTGAATTAATTTTCCCAAGTCAAGTCTGGTTTGCCGATGACGGTAATTGGTAAGGGATCTCTGCCTGTCCTTATCTCAACCCATGACCCTTTTGTTATATTTTTTCTCCCCTGTCCAGCTGAGGAGGAGCAGTGATAGAGCTGCTTTGGTGGGCACCTGGTGTCCAGCCAGGGTCAACCCACCACAGGTACCTTGAAGAAGGAGACATGGAAACTCTCAGGGAGCGGCTTTAGGGGACTGAGACCATGGGTCAGCAGGGCTTTCTTCATGGAAGTGCAACTCTCTTGTGGAGAGATCAGTGGGCATTTGAGACCATCTGATACTGAGTCTATTTGTTACATGAGGCTTAATCTGCTGAAGCTGGAAGGGAGGGATTTAAGAGGGAAATAATCCACTTTTCTAAACATCTTCCTCTTGCAGAAAAAAAGAGGTTTTCATGAGAGCCAGAGGCAATGAGATCCTGCGTTCCTGTTAAATAATTCTGCTAAGCCCAGACAAAACACACGAGGGAATAAAGAAAACATGAGTAGTTCAGTAGGGTACGGCTTGATGTCCCAGTGACTTTGAGATTGTTGGCCTGTGAAGGAAATCAGAGTTGTCAGACTGTCCCTAAAGCACCCTAAAAAGGTGGGTCAGGGGCTAACTCTGCAGTTAGTCAGCAGTGTTTGTTGTGGACCACATGGAGAGACTCTGGACCCTATTTTCTAGCACACCAGTGGTGACCAAACGTTAACTACTGAAAAACTTCACTAGCATGGAGAGACCAGTCTTATCCATGGAGGTGGTTCTTCCAAGATGGAGTTGAGGCCCATTGGACATGAGGGAGTTGACACTATCCTGCTTTGTGTGATTTTTGTTCTCGTTCTAGAGAGAGCACCACCGTGAATTCACTCAACTTACCTCCAAAAGAGGGCTTTTTGTTTACTTACTTTTTTCTTGAACCTTTGACAAGTATTCTTTTCTCAGTCTGAGTTCTTCAATGGTTATTTGTACGTAGCAGTGGACAACAGTGTCAAGCTAGCTACATTATGTTTTTAAGCATTGTTCCTGCAACAGGATACTGTTGTCTCAATTTAAAAATAGGAAAATTAATTGCTAAGGTGTTCAGATTTCTAAAGGTTTGTTGTGGCTGAACTTTGGAGTGTTGAGCGCATAGCAGGATGGGCTGTTGGACCCATCCTGTCTTATGTGAAGCATTGGATACACTGAGACACCAAAAGCATATGGAGAATATATGTTCAGTGTCTTGATTTTAATCTCCTAGCAGCAATGGTCAAGAAGTTATTGAAGTTAAAGAAATGAAATGGAGGCAAATGGAAGCACAAGAGTTGGAAAGGAGCATTTTCTGTTTCCTTTTATTGTTAAGCATGAATTAATAATGGCTTTTATTAATGCAAAACCTTTCAACCTAAAGTAAATGCAAGCACTTGGCAAACTACAGTCTGTCTCAAGGTTATTCTTTATTGGAGGATGTTTCTATGCAGAAGTGTAGGTGTGGCATTACAGATGCCATTGAGCTGTCTGTAGTAAAATTATTCTGCATATCTCTGGAAGCATGCCTACAAGACAGATTCAGCCACCGGGTCCTCCTTTGCATTTGTGTATCTTGCACCAAAGCCTGTGTTGCGTCTGCTCCACTGTGATTGCTCTCTAGCCAGTTGGAGCAGAAATGGTTTGAATGCGCGTCTACCTGAACAGCAGGTCACATGAGGTTGTAAAAATATAAAAGCAGGAATGCCACCTTTTAGCCTGACACAGAAGTGGTTTCCAGAAGCTTGCACTGGGAAGGATTACATCTGGAAGGGGACCCAGTGTGAGGACACAGCTGAACGTTGTGCAGTTGCCCAAAATACTGAAGACAAAACTTTAGTCAAGATACTCAGTAAAACTCTTCAGGTTTTGTTGTCACAGGTGTTCTTCCTTACCACAACTGATTAGGTGCTGACTTTTTTCCCCTAACCATCATCAGGAGCGTGAGCTCCCCTTGCCAGACTGGGAACAATTATGCAGTCCATATTCAGAAGGAGAAGGTCACCTGTAGAATCTATAGGAACACTGATGGCCTTGTACAGACCCTGGTGCAGAGACTGTCCCAATAGTTGGCTGATCAAATCCCTTTTATAACCCAGTGGGGCCTAGTTTGCTGCTGCTGTACAAGCACGTGGTGAGTAAAAGCACGTTCTGGATGTCTCATTGGGAGATACTTTTCTGAGAGGATAGCTGCTTGGATTCATACCGCGTTTGAAATTTCACATACGTTGGTTAGTTGTGATTAATGCAAATGATGGGTCATTGCTCGCAGGCTGGATAAAGCATAATTGTTATACCCAAAAGAACTGGAAGAAGGCACTGGGAAAGAAGTAGGCTATCATCCCCAGAGGGATCCAGGAAAATTAGGCTAATAACTTAAGGTGTGTTGGCTGGAGCAAGGCTTAAAATAAATTTTGTGATTTTTGCTTTCACACAATGTAATTTCATGTATGTACATGGTTCTTGTTGGGAGAGCTCTGGATAAATCGCTGTCTGGTTTGTTTGTCTCTGTGTCAGAGTCTGACAGGAGGTTTTGTGAAACCTGGTGTTGTATCTCATGTAACAGTTTTCATGCGAATATTAGTGGATGAAACTAAAATATGATTTTAATAAGCATTTGAGTGAACATACAAGTAAACACAATAGAAGCATAAGCATAATCAAAATTAATTTGTAAATTGGGGAAAAGGAGGGGAAAGGGGGAGTAACTAATATTTGCAGTTCTTGCCATGATTGTCAGATGTTCATTTTGATGACATATGTGAAATGTAGTGGCAACCTGCATCTAAATGCATCAAAATGAGTTGGAGAGACATGGCTAAGTGCCACACACTGCTCGATTCCAAAAACACCAATCTGCACATCTGTCTCGCAGCATGCCATGAGGAGGAATGGAGAGAAGCTGCCAGCAGTGCAGATGGGTACCTGACTTTCCTTCCCCACGTTGTGACATACCTGGGCCATAGTCACTGGAGCACTACATTTTTCTTCTAATAATCTACCTGCCTACATGGCACTTCGGCATGTGGCAGCACATATGATGGTTTGCTTGACTCTGAGCAAGCTGGCATTTTTAAAAGTAGCATCTATTCTCAGCAGCAATTTTAAAAATATTTTTTTAGTCTGTTATATGCATTTCATTACTGGTTCTGCTTCCAAGAGGCTAACTGAAACCCCTGGATAGAGCATCCCTGCGACTGCTGGGATTTGATATTATTCTACAGTGTAGTCTCGTGCGGTTCCACTTAGAGTTTGTCCTAATAGCTAGGATAAATGTTTGGCAGCACTGCCTGTGACTTTCTAGAGGCAAGTCACACTGGCTCTGCAGGCAGTTCACAGTTCAGATAGTTACAACCCAGTGTCTCTTCTGCCAGGCTCCCATATCCCTCTTGCACTGTTCCTCTTCCTTACTGTTATCCTGAAGACTCTAACAATTAGTATTTGTACTTACAGGAGAGCCTCCCACCCAAACCAAAATGGGGAATCCTTTCTGCTGGTCGATGCGAGTGTCTGATACATAGCCTAGGGAGACTTCTCAGACTGGCTGTGTTGTGATGGGACAGCATTCCCACACCCACCACTGACCCTTCAAGAAGTTGCAGGTGTAAAGAGTCACCAAGTTACACATCCAAACTTATATAAATCTGCCCTGGATAAGGTCATTCTTGTTTATGGATTTCACTCAGATTAAATTTCCACTGCCATTTTCACAGCTAAATGTTACCATGATAGGCACAAACATGGAAAAAGCTGGTATTCTCTTGTCTTGAAGAATTCTGACTTGTGTGTTCAAAGAAAAAAGTCAAGTCAGCCTAAAAGCAGGCTTCCTATTTGCCTACATCAAAAATATTCCTGGACAAGAGACAGTCATTGCTGCTTCACAGAGACCTTGTGTCTAAAGGGGTGGCATTCCTTTTGGCAATGAAATGGCATTTCAGAGGTGGACGACTTCCACAGAAACCTAGTGAGGAAGAGCCTACAGGTAGTGGGCAAAATACTTCTGGGATAATGGAAAAGAGTTCCTTCACTTTGCAGGCTTACCAGAACTGAAGCAATTCCTTGGGATATTGCATCTTCTAGTGTAGGTGAATGCTTTCCTCTTCCGCCTAGTAACTGGACTGTAGGTGATGTGTTTTCATGATGTTGTAGGTATGATAAGTCGGGGAGGGGTTTGTTTAGTTTCGGTTTTTGGAAACTCAGGGAGGAACTGGCAGGAGCAAGGATGAAGGAGATGGGAAACCATTTTGCATTTCTCATAGCGTAGGCTAGGAACAGATAATATACCTAGGGGCTGGCGAGGTAAATTGTTAGTATTTTCCTGGAAGTTCCTGACATCCTGCAGCTGTGGTAGGTAAAGCCCAGCAGTGCAAGCTAAAAAGATCAAGAAGAACTTGACTTCACAAGACGTACTATCACCTGTGGCCAAGGGGAAACCTCAGAGCTTTCAACAAATATTTCTGTTTGGTATTTTCTGTCTTTCTCAGTAGGAAACAAGCAGAGCCTTTAAAAGCAAGCTGAATCCTGTGGTAATTTAAATGAGACCTAATCCATGCTTTGTGTTCTGTGACAGGAGCATTATAACCTTCCAAATGATCTGCTATTAAATACATAGGAAATTTGGAGCCTGTTGCTTTGTACCCACCCCTTATCTGTCTTTAGTCATCCGTGTCTACATCAGTGCCAAAAGGCAAATAGCATGAAAACAGAACTACGCTTTTATTAATGCAAGTGCTCCCTGAAAGTCATGGAAGAGTCACATTGATTTGTAGCAAACTTAAGAACCCAGGAGCATGAGAGTCTCATTCTGGATCCTTCCAAGGGTCTGCCTAGTCCCCATCTCTAACAGGGGGGGAGTCTTTGATGAGGAAGAACATTTGAAGCTTCATTTCTTTTCACAAGTAAGACATTCAGCCAACTTATTTTTTTTTTTTTTTTTAATTCTTGAAGGATGCTTCCAAACTATTGCCCAGTGCCAAAGAAAGCAGAGCAGTGTTTTCCATTAATCTGCAAGATGTCTGATTGAGTTCAATAGTACTATCTACCTGTCCAAATTAAAAGGCATAGCAGTTTCCAGTGTTGGAGCCTCCAGAAAAGTTCATGCTCCACAACTACAGAGATCATATGATGGCTGGAAAGGGAATTTTGACTTCTTTACTGTTACTATTTTAGAAGCACCTGGAGAATAGATTCAATAAAAGTGAAACGTCCCAAAACTTGCCTCTTCCCCCAGACAAAGGGAACTTGAATCCCCAGGTTTGAGGCCCTGCTATAATTTTACAAACTCTGCAGTGAGGTGAAGTTATTGCTAACAGGAATATATCCTCTTCTAGACGTGTGGTCTCAGCAAGGCAGTGATGGACACATTGAATGATTTATTTCTGCTGCCAGATTCTTATGCCTCAGGCATAAAAATGTACTTTCCTAATTAGCACAGAGGGTGGAGGGTTGAGTTTGCATGTGCTGGGATACATGGGGGCACCAGATGACGAAAATCCAAGTAACTCATTGAGGGCTCCCAAGTTGGGTGGTGAGGGAACCTGGATTAGAGTAGCGCCTGCTTCTTCTGCTTATGTTTCTCCAGCGTATGTACTTAACTTCATGGGCTTACTCGAGGCTTACACTCATGGTACCAAGAACCAATTCTAGGTCAACTTCTCTGGTCCTCCATCTCCTGCAAATTATCTTTAAATCATACAGCTTTGGGCATCCTGAAGTAACATTAGACATATCCAGAGAGCCTTTTGGCCCTTCAGGCCTCCTAGACAGCTCAGTGAAGGACAGCAGAGGTTATACTTTTTGGAGGGATGATTCATATGCTTGCCATGGGCAGAGAATCAACTATTCCATGGACTAAGATCCCCTGCAAGCTGGCCAAGCAGAAAAATTGGCTTTAACTATAAAGGTAGCTGGTAGCCTGCCCTTCACTTGGAGGTAAGAGGAGTTGGAGAGCTGCCACTGTGGGAGTGTACTTCAAAAATAGGGACAGAAATGAGGAAAATGTTAAAATGGAGAGAAAATGCCAGTTAAAGAGCCTATTATAAATGCCTCTGAAGGTTCACCAATATAAGGCTCAAGTGCTAATACTGAGCAGCACATCTCATGGCTAGCTAACAAAAGGAGGGAGGCTTGGCAGCTAGCTCTGGATAAAAGTTTGTTAAGAAACATACTTTTTAACATTCAATTACATCATATTGTTTCCAAAACAGAGAAATTTATCTCTAGGTTTAACAAGTGATTTAATAACATGGATGTATCTGCAGTTTTGCTTCTAAGGGAATTGGGAATTGCTTCCTCAGTCTAACCTCAGGGTTTGCTTCTTTTCATGCAGCTTCCTGAAATGCTGTGAGCCTCCAATTGCTGTGTAATTAGATCTGCTACTTGCAGAAAACCTTAATTGGTAGATCCCACAGCATCGGCATGTGGTCAGTGTCTTCTGCTGAGTTGCACAAGTGGAAGAACTGAGGCACACAGCAGGAGGGTGGAAGAACATGTAAAATAGTCTTCAGAACCAGCTCCTTAGAAACTGGGGGGGCTTGTCAGCTCCCTAGCAAAGCTTTGTAATTTCACTTTCTGAAGGTGTATCTATTCTGCCAGCTTACCCTGGAACACAGACTCACAGAAAGTCAAATGCTTTGGTCATTCACACTACCTACATGTTGACTCTCCCTTAGCTTCCCAGCTCCCCAGTTTGGGAACAGGCACGTGCTGTGCCATAGCCGGTACGTGGGGCCAAAGCCCACCTGCGTCATGGTGTAGACATGGCTGCTGGGGCTGGGGCTGGGGCTGGGGCTGGCTTGTCAGGCAGGGAAAATCAGGTACGTAGAGAGTCTTGCTCTGAGCCTACAAGCAGCGTGGTCGCAGACGGCTCGAGCCATCTGCCTCCAGCATCTTGGGCTTGATACTGTTGAGGTTAAGTTCGGTGTAGTCCGAACAGCAAAGGGATTTGGGCACCGATTTAATAGAAAGCACGTCACCGTGATTAGGGATTCCCCTAAGCTGTGTATTTGTGGTGTGGGACTTGCGTGGGACCGTACCTGCTGCCGTTTGCTGCAGGTGGGGTCCTTGCCAGCACCTGACATGGGTGAACTTGGTTCATTCCTTCAAACAATGCCTTTTGAAAAAGCATATGACCTGTCTTTTTCCATAATAAATACCATTTGGGGGCTGTTTGCATCATAATTGGCTTCTAGAACCAATTATCTTATAAATTCTTTTTTTGAAGGTCGTCATAACTTTTCTGCCTTTTCTTTATATACATTTGTGTGTAAGCCTTGAGTTTTTCTCAGCTTTTAGCCATCTTTGTAACTTTAACCTTCCACCTGCCTGGTTTACTTGAAGGCATGCTTCAAATGTCCCAGACATAATGACTTTAACAGTATGTCCCTCCTGTAAGTAGCAGTTCGCAGCAGTAAGACACCCAGAGACCAGGTTTTAATCATCCTTGACTGAAAACTAAAAATGATTCACTCCTGTCAGCGCTGGGCAACACAACAAACAGCTCTCCAGCAAATCACTTAAGCAGAAATATGTTGGCATGTTTCTATAGCAACTAAGGAAAAATATTTCACACAAAAGTCCATCTGCTGCAACATAGAGGGAGATCTGGCCAAGGATCCTGTTATAAATTAATCTTAATTTGCAAATTTTATTTTTGCAAACCTCATGCAGCGACTTGCACAAAAAGGCAGAACATAAGTGAGAGGAAAGACAATTGATTTCCAGGTAGAGGCTGTCAATTAATCAACAAACTGGTCATTAATTTGGGAAGCAGTGGTTGTCTGAGGATGAAAAATCACAGTGCATTTGAGAGGTATTCATCTTCATTGCTGTTTACCAATCAGGCTGCATCACACCATCTTGTACGCAGCTTATTTGGAAACACACTTTATTTTTTCAAAGGAGGCTAGTAGCAAGCATCCAACATTTTTTTTAAAAACCATTTTGGTTTGATTTACTTGTAAAGAGTTACTCAAATTTATTCAACCATATAAAATGCTTTGTAGAAGCCATCAAAGTGAGGAGAGGGGGAAAAACCAATGCGATAATTTGGACTGCGATGCATTTTATTTTATGTGATGTCAACACTTCAAAGCCTATTGGAGCTGTGCTTGGGAGATCTGAAACATTTTACGGGGTGCTTGGTGTCTGTGCTACAACCATCTCCAACTGTAGATTCTCTTGCACAAAGTTCACATGCTGCTGCCAGCATTTCTTTCTTCCTTGCTAGCTGCTTTCTATGTCATCTCTGGCAGTTTTACAGAGCCCCCAGAAATAAATTTAAAAAAAAAACAAACCACAAAAAAACCCCCAAAGCAAAAATCAACAAGAACTTTCTTCCGGTGGGGGAGCATGTAGACCAGTGTCCTAGAAGGTGTCCAGGTCTCCAGGGGCTGGGTCTAGGGGAAGGGAGGGAAGTCCAGCCTGAGTAGACTCTGTCACCTGGAGCTTTTTATGACAGACCTAGATGCTTCAGGAAGAGGTGAGATTTCTGTGTCTTGTGTCATGTGTCCTTACTAGCAGCGATGATATTTAAACATATATTGATAGAGCTGGCAAGCGTCGTGATGGTAGAAACTCAGAGTTTCCAGCACAATAGCAATATCAGTTGCTCCGTATCACCGCTTTCCCTGCCCGCTAGCATCCTTGACGAGGAGGAATAACAGCCTGTTTCATTTTGAATGAAAAAAACTCACAATCTGAGTGGTGGCATGTTAAGTAAACAAGTGAACGTGGGAATAGAGCTGCTTGTGAAGAGGGGGGGAATGTGAGAGAATGAAATGTGAGAATTGGAGGACTTTGGATGTCTTGGAAAGATTGCTTTTCCCAGTTTCATTTCTTCTATGCCTTCGCACCCCCCCTCCCTTCAGCTGTAAGTATTCTTACTAAATGCCATCTTCTCCATGGGGCAGGATTAGAGTGGGAAAAAAACTTCCCCAAATAAGTTTAGAAGACATTTTTATTTTAAGCAGCAAACAAATACTTACTTCTAAACAAAGAAAAATATGAGATTTTTTTTCCGTATTAGGCAGAAAACAAGTGACACATCTCATCCTCAATCTGTTTTGAGATTCCTCACACTGATCAGTTGGAAAACAAGAAAACAGCTTCTTTAGCACCAGCAATGTCCAAACAAAAAATGAAAAGGAATGGAATTACTAAAATTTTTCATAATCTATTAAAACAAGTTGTTTTCTCTGAGATTTTTGTGTTGCATAATGATTACTATTAGTGTTTATTAAGTTGTTGGAGAAGAAGAAAATTGGGCCCTTTTGCCATGAAAATTGCACCTCTAACCCCCATGGTTGCTGTCTCCTGTTTTGTTCTCAGAAGCTGGTAAAATATTTGAGGTCTACCTAATACACTGACTTCATCTGAAATTTTGATCCATGAACGTTGGACCTGTTGAGTTTTAGCACTGAAGTAAAAAAAATTTGTAGCTTCAGAGTAAGAACTATGAGTCTGCTAAGCACATTTGCTTACAAAAATGCTGCAGTCTACTATGGGGCCATCAGAATAATGAGGCGTGAGTAGGTCAGGAGATTTGACTCAACTGGGCCCAGGTCTGGCCAGTTTTGAGCTCTAGAAGAAGGAAAATGTCTTTCAAATGCAAACACATTACAGCATTTCATATGGATGAAGTTCCAGAGTTCCAGCCATTATTTAAGAGTCTTTGTACATTGGTCTGTGGACAATGAATGAAAGTATTTGAAGTTGGTTTGACGCTGTAATAACTAGCATGTAACTCAGCTATATCCATAGCAATGCCCAGCCACATCCAGTAATGTAAATGCCATGAAGCACTTGGTGCAGATGGGGCAGTGTTCCCAAGTGAAGAACCGTTTTGCAAACTTCATACTGGGGAGGAAATGAAGAAACTGGTTTGGGTTTAAAATAATCTCCCAACCCCCTTAATTCTGTTTAAGCCTGAGAAATCTGAACTGGCCTTACAGTCAGGGTTGGAAAAGTTTTATTAAATTCCTTCATCCTAAAAGCTGTTTTAGCCAAGCTTTATTCAATAATTAGTATGATACTCTGATTCTAAATACTTTCTGCATCATTCTTATTATCATTGTTCTGCTTTATTAGTAGTAGTATTCTACTAGTTAAATATATTGGGGTTTATTATTGCTGGGAAATTTTTGCTGGACACCGTAATCACACTGTGAGCCTTAAATATAGATTCCCCTTGGCTGAAAAGTATTGAACCAGGGTTCACAGGGTGAGCTCCTCAGTGGGTGTATTTTAGCGTCTCTCGTCTGGGACCAATATGTCACACTCTCAGCTGAAAGGAGAAAGTGCAGCTAAGCTGGAGTAGTAGTGATGTGTAGAACCTAATGATTTATTCCTGTGCCCATACTACTTTGTGCTGTACCAAGTCCACAATGTATCAGCTATCATCACAGTTTTGCTGTGTAATTATTTAGGATATAGATTCAGTCTTCCCTGAAATCCAGCCTAGGTCTGTCTTTGCAAAATGCTATAAAGAGCCTCTCTCCAAATTATTGTGTATGTAATGATTAGAATTTTCAATTTAATACTAAGGCTTATATTGGTGATGGAAATACTAAAATTGCTTTCTTCTGATTTCACGTCCTATATATTTTGTCAGAGCTCTCTGATTTGTTTAAAGTATTCTGTAGGTGATTTTCATTGCACTAGTCTTGTGGGTTGCAAGCAAGCTTGATTGAATCATATAGCATTCTGTCCAAGCTTTTGGTGTCGGTTGGTAAGGCGCCATTATATAAACCTGCATTCGAGATCCCTTTTTTGGCATCATTCATGAAACCAAGACTAGAGATCCCAGGAAGGGCTGTACCCCCCTAGAAGCAGGAAGTGCCAGAAATCTCATTGATCTGACACTCCCCTGGTTTTAGCCTGACTTCTGGAGTAGAAAATATGAGATAAGCTTCAACCTTCTGCATTTCACCCATCACTAGCTCAAGTATCCAGTGTTCCATGTATTATAATGACACATGTCAAGTTTTCCAGAGGTTTAAAGTTTAAACCAGGTTTTCTTCCAGTGTAAAACAACATTACAAAACTGGTTTAGGTCAATAGGACATGTTACAGTGTGATATTATGTGAGCTCAGTAAACTTTTAAAAACTCTTTTCTGAAAACCAGCAGTTTTAAAAAGAAAATAGGAGTCCTGGAGTAGAGGCAATATAACCTGACACGCTTTATTGCAGCTGCTGCTTGCTTTGTGTATAGCTGTATTTGACAATTTTTTTCTATTTTGCTTTGCTATTCTATTTTTACACCATCACCACTTTGCTTCAGGTGGATGGATCTGCCAGCTAAAGCTCTGCAGATAGCCTGGCTGTCCCTTCCCTTCCAGTAGGGAAGTGGGCTCAGGCACCAGCACTGCCTGCCGACCATCAACTGGTTGACACCCAGGGGCTGGTGTGGCTCCACGCTCTCCTGCCACATATCACGCAACAACTCCCCATTCTCTCTTCTGGGAAGCCACTTAGTAGCATTTCTTGATGACTTGATGGCTACTGTACCTCATCCATCAAATAAGATGGCTGGCAGGTTGACTACTGTCTGTGCGTAGCCGAACTGTCTTAAGTAGCCGAGGAAGAAGCCTAGCTACATAAGAACGTGTTCTTTCTGCCCATTCTACATCAGACCAGAGGTCCTTTCTCCAACGGCTGTTTGGAAGGCCTGAAGAGGAATGTCGAGACAGGGTGAGTGTACACGTGGCTTCCTCCTGCGCTCTTCCAACATCCAGCTGCAGTGTCTTCCTGGACTGCACGTGGTTTTTTCAATGCACTGGCGCTCCGTGGATTTCTCTTCCATAAAGATGTCCAGCGTCTTCTTGAAATGCAAATTTTCAGCATGCTTCTTTTCTGAAGGGCTCTGAGAGAGAGGGGAGATGCTCAGCTACACACAGATTCCTGTCATCTCACAGGAGACAAGTTCAGATTTGGGAAAGCGAGGACACTGCTGATGTAGGACATGCTGTAGAGACCTCAAGACTCATGAATGAGTAATAAGCATGAAGCAGTTGGCATGAAGAGAGGTTTAACAAAATTTTTGTTGTGGCATCTGTCTAGGAAGCAGCTAAACTTTCAAAGAAAATAGAAAGTTGTGTAAACAAGTGAGGCTTGGTTAGTGTCAGTTAGGGGAACCAAGCTCTGTGAGATTCAGTAACTCCTATCACGAGCCTGGGGCGTGTGATAGGAGAGAAGGTAGCACTGATCCAGGATTGGCATCACCAATCCAGGATTGCCATCATTGGCATGGCAAAAAAAATCTTTATTTTGATGCTTGCCTGCCTCACAGATCTCGCGAGATACTGTTCTAGACTAGACTCTTGAAGACCAAGGTTTTGAGCTGATAGTTTCACGCTAAAGCTCAGAGGGAGGCAGCGACGGCAGGGCACAGAGCTCAGCATTTCTGACTTCGGCTTTCCTGCCCATCTTCTAAGGACATTTCCTGATTCAGGTTTGGTGCCAACCATTCAAACACTGCTGTTTGATTACAGTTCTGACTCCTTTGCCTTACTATTGGCTAATGTATTTTCGCTATTCACAGCTCTTCTTCCCTCACAGAGATTTTAAAAACAGTGGGTTGCGATTGTCACACCTCACATTTTCTATTATCACTCCCCACCCGTGGTCATACGTTGTCTGCAGTGGTTGAAGCGCTGGGTGGAAAGCTTGAGTGGGCAACTGCTCAACAGCCTTCTTGCCCTGAGGGGCTTTGTCAAAGCAGAACTTAATTTGGAAGATGGATCATGCCATGGGATTAATATTTGTATGTATGACATGTTTGTGAATTTAGTCTCTTGTTAGTCGTGATTTTGGCTTGTCTAATATAATTTTTATTGGGTGGATACCAGAACTGCTGTTGAAGGATAGTTCTGGTTATTTGGTTTAACTATTGGGAACAGCCATAGAATTTCTTTGTGGTAACTATAGCTTTCTCAAAGTATTTCAGGATTAACGTTTTCCATGGTCAGTCTATGATAAATTCAACACCAAAACAAACAAACAAACCCCCAAACAATCTGGCGATATTTGTCATTTTGGAGTTGCCTGGGCTAAATCCTCCTGTAGTAAAAATTGGCATTGTTCCTTTTAGGTGGAAAAACAAACAGAATAGGGGTGCATAAGAAACTGAAAGCTCCAGTAACCTGTTTGGTGGGTCCCCAGTGGAAGGGCAGCATTTGCCTTGCTCAGGAGTTATAGAGTCAACTTTGTTCAAACCTGTCGGGTGTTGTACCTCTTGGTGGAAACTAGAAAACAGGGATGAAAAAGAAATTTTTCACTAGATCTGAATTATGAGCCCTCAGAAATTTTTCTGGCATGTTTATCAGTTTATTTCCCTTTAGTTTCTTTGCTTCATCAGCGTCTAAGAATGCTGGAGATGGAGAGACGGAGTGGATTTGGTAGTTGGTTTATCACATCGTTGTAAATTGGCTTTCAGTGCTGTGAGACCTTTGCGTATAATCCTCAAACAGAGGATTGGAGTGGAAAGACTGGAAAAAATTCCAAATATTTTTGTGCATCTAACACATCTTTACCAACCTCTGTGCCCCGAGTGTGTCGTGACATAGAAGCACTCCAGCTATTTCTGTCTGCCCTTAATATTTTGTGATTCATGAACGCTTATTAATTAGGATATTAATTTCCATATGTAGTTTTGGAACAATGCCATGCTGTGAAGGAGCTTTTTCTCACATGCCATTATTCTGGTTTCGTTCACTTAACCCACGCTCTGATGCTGTTTATTACAGTACATGTCAGGTAGGGATTGGGAAATTAAAATTTTGGCGGAGAGAACAGGGGCTTTGGGAGGTTTTACATAGTGTCAGGTTATTTCTTAAAATGCTATAGATACAAATTTATCATTTCTGGTTTCTGTGCAGCAAATCATTTGTGAACAGATTTTCATTTTACTGCTGTGGTGACATTTAACAAGAGAATGTATGCAAATGCACTCCATGCTAGCAGTTGTTCATTAAGGGTGCACTCTGGCATTTGTTATTTGTTATCTATTGCATGTGACTGGTTTCTTAAACAATACTGGATTCATTTCTTCTACCTGACTAGAGAAATGAGCTCCTTCAATACTAGAATAACAAAAGGGAATCAAAATATAACTGCCTAGTTTATGCAGAGGCAGTAACCAAATTCATAAAGAAACATCCCGAGATGGCTGCACTCACCAGTACCTTCAACCTTTCCCAAAAACTGTCCGTGAACAATACCTCATTTTTCTTCAGGACACAGATTATGGTGTGAAAATCACTGCTTTTGTCTGTCTGCACACTCCTGGCTGCTGATTAAATGCACCAATTGAAAGCAGAAGTCTATTCTGTGTGTCAGGTTTACATTCAGAAGTGAACTGCCATCCGAAGACCAGGGATGCTGTAGGGTATGCTACACAATTTGGGGATCTAAAGTTGCCCCATATCTGTTACCTTGACATAAAGGCTGCTTTGATTGCTTGGGTAAGCAAGGGTGGCACCCTTTACAATTGGTGGGGTCTCAGCCATGTACGTCAAGGTGGAGTTTGGTCATTACTGAGCAGCTACAACCAGCATTTTTGGAGAATATAAAACTTGTTGAATTTTAATCTCAGTTTGGCATGTTGGAAAGGGAATTAGGTGCCTCTTTAACTTTTAAATGATCTGAAGAGGAATGTACTTGATACAGGTGGTAAGAATTATTCTCGGAGTCCTCAGATATTCCAGACACACATCTATTTTCATTCCTCATAAACGTATCCCTGGTGAGAGGGGTGGGGACATCAATTAAGAGGAAAGCCATTTTCCACAGTAGCGAAGGGTCTGAAACGAGCATTCTGCAGATTAAGCAGAACAATCTCCAGAAGTTTTGCCAGACAAATTTTTCAGATTTTTTCAGGATTCTAGGCATGGCCTGTGATCTGAAACATTTGCCAAGAATTCAGCAGAAGGAGGAAAAATACCCCAACTCTGAAGTTTTGAACAGGGAGGTGGTTTGTGGGTTTCATGGGATTGCATCAGAAGTCTGATCTTCCCGGCAAAAGATACTCTCTCTGCAAACAATGAATCCCCTAAAACCACAAGTGCCATGAAGTCAAGCAGCATGTGGTTTGGATATGAGCAGGCCAATTTGTCAACTCTGTTTCATTCAAAGAGAAGGAAATAATGAGTGGAAAAACATTGAGATAAAAAAGAAAAACCTCAGGATAGTTGCTATAGATTGATCCTCCCAAAGCAGAACATAACCTTGTTTTTACTCAGTGGAACTCTCCTGTATTTGTACTGAAGTGGTACTGCTAGGTGATCTGAATAATACGTATTTATAATGTATGGTTATTTTTTGACTGGCACAGGGAGTGTTATTCTAGGTAACACGGTATTTTGGCTGCTGACGTTTGGATCCCATAGACAGGGCTGAGGATTTTGAAGCATCTGTCCCAATATTACCATGTCATTCTAATTGGTCGCAGTATTTAAAATTATTCTTTGAGGCAAAGATTTGTTTCTTTTCTTACTATCGCTAAACATGCCCAACACCCTCCCTTTCTCAACAGCAATATTAAAAGCATTCGGAAAAGTATTTGCCAGTTTTACTTATTTAATTTTTGGCTTCTTTGTTCTTCAGGAGATAAAAGATGGGACTTCTTAAATATTCCAGTCTACAGAAAAGAACACTGCCCCACCTAGACAGTAATTTGTGCAGAATTCATGGGTGAAATCTTGGCTTTATGAAGTTATGGAGATAACAAGAATATTTAGGTGTACCATAAGGATTTTGTGAAAGGTGCACTCCACAGGAAAAGCAGAATTTCTCAGTGGCTTTGCTAAGATGGAACCCAGAAAACAGCTTTTTATTCTAAAAATAAACTAAGTAATGCAAGTCATGTTATTCTGCATGTGCAACAATGATGATTTCAGTATGGAAGTTCTTTTTGCTGTCTCTGAAACTGAAATCTTGAAAATCCTTATTGCTGAAAAGTCAAACTTTTCCTAACTAAGCAAAGCCACTGCGAAGGTGAGCATCACGCTGCAGTTTCTGCTCCTAGTTGCTTTAACTGAGGGAAATCCTCTTTCTTGTGTTTCAATCTTTGCAAGTGTTGCCGGTTTGATTTCAAAATGTTTTAGTCTTGGTATAAGCAGCAGGCAATCTCCACCCACATCTTCATTATTATCTTTAAGAAATTCCACGAAACTTGTAGCAACAGCTTTCAAAATCTGCAGAGAGCTTAATTAGCATCAGAGGAGAAAACCGAAACAGATTTTAAGCAATCATCTTTTTGTTAAGGCTTTGCTCGCACTGACTCCCTTCTTGGTGCACACTGGCTCCACATGACCAGTAATACTTTGTGGTCCCAGTTAACAGCTCAACAGTGTGGGCTCTGGCCAAGCACATGTCTTAGCTCTGCTAGTTCACCAGTAGAGATGCCACCTTTGAAAGAAATAGCCTTTGCTAAAGCCCTTGGTTTCAGCTCTAGGTTTGTTAAAGACAAATCAAAATAGAAACTCCATCTCTAACAAGCCAATACGTTAAACATATCAGGGATATGGTCCCTGGATTTAATTTTCCCTGGAAAGAATCAAACTAAGATGTCAGCTTATGAGTGAATATAGATCAACAAACCATTCTCCTTTGCTGTTTCAAAATAGCAACAGCATGGAAAAAGGGATTGATGACAAGAGAAAAGTGAGTATCACTGACTAACACAAAATTGCACCTAAAATCTTTTTCCTCTTTTAAAATAATACTGAAGAAAACAAATATGTAATCCATTAAGTAGCAGGCTAGATGGTGACTTCCATGCCAGCACTGGCTCGTTCCCACTGGGTTACTCCAAATGTCTGAGGCCCCCGCATTTTGAATTCGGTGCAAACTCCCACGCAGGTTGGCTTTTTGACTGACTTACTGAAGAGCAGACCTGGGAAGTTAGAGCTAAAAAGTTAGGTTCTCCAGCAACAGGCTGTAATAAACCTTTGTGCTCTACGTATCGGACATGAAGAGAGAATGTGTAACCATTGGTCCTGGGTCTTGGAAACCCAGGACAGAATTTGTGCTAGCTATTAAAATTAACTATTGGACCCCTGTGAAAATCCAGTAAAGAAGCAGAAATGGATATAGCCCAATTTCTCTATACATAATGTTTGTGTTATTTAGTTCCAACTTAAACATTATCCCACCCAGTTTCTGAGCAGCCCAGAGAACATGGTGATGACTCAGTGGAGGGTAACCAGAGGTCATCAGAAATTGGTTCACTAGCAGCGTGGAGATCAAGACAGGCAAAATGTGGAAAGTACAGTGGTTTATACACGAATATGGGTGTAGGACAAAGGTACAGGAGAGAAGTGGACAGTTGCATTATCTTTGGGTTGCCCCACTAGATGCTTGCTTGAAGTGTAGTTACGGTCAGCAGAATGACAATGGAGAACAGGACTTTCCTCAACGTGCGTTGTGGTTTTGTGTAGTGCTTTGCCTGTCCGTGAGGCCGTTGACAGAAGTGGGCATTTGCTGTTTTTCCTTTCATCCCTTCAGATGCAATGAAACTCCAAATTCAAAATGCTGCTCTCATCTGTGCAGTACCAGAATCTCTAGCTGAGGGTATGGGTAGCCCTTACGTGGGAATAGGGGAGAATAACAAACAAACAAACAGCCTGGCCTTGAGATCCCAGGCCATGTTGGGAACACAAGTGGTTAGAATAACCGTATACATCATTATCAACTGGACAATTTGGTCTGCAGCAGCTGAGACAATAACAGATAGAAAACCTTTGGCACTGCTGGTCGCCTCTGACAGGAGTCGCACAGCAGTCACCACCACCCATTTGGCTGGTGTTGAAAAAGGCATGTGTTTTCTGAATGTGGAAAATTTGTTTGGGAAACACTGATCCTAATGAAATGGCCAAATATGACTATGTTACTGAAATCTTAGGTTACCTACCACATCACGTTTCTTTTTAGGGAATGTGTGTGTCCTCCGTTTCTCCGTGCCGTGGTTCATGGAGGCTGAACTTCTGCTTTGAATCCTCCTCTCTTTCCATATTTCCAATCCCTTTTTTTACTTATACTTCATCCTTCCCACACCTGTTTCCAGAACCAGGCTCTATCCCAGCAGAGCCAGAGGCATCCGGTTGACTAAAATTCTGGTTATGAGCAAGCTCAAATGGAACAGACAGGATCCATCCTTTTTTCCACAGGGTGTAAGTCATGTCTAGTAAGGAAAGAAACTTCAAGCTAGAGTTTGTTCAGAAGATTAACTGGGCTGGGCACATCCCTTTTAACTTGAGATAGCTCAAGAGGTGTCTGAGCCACATCCCTGTAATTCATGCAGTATGATAAGTCAGCAGAGTGCATAATATCCTTCACTCAGGCACCTGCAAGTGCTTTGTTTTGAGTCCAGTAATCCCGAACACTGCTCTCGGATAGCTGGGTTTCATCCCTTTCCTTTTTCTCAAAGAGAAATTTGGATTGGCTCACTCTTTAATTTAAACCATTTGCCCATTACAACCGCTCTTACAGGCAGAAGTCTCTGGTTTCACAAGACTTTTTAAATCACGGTTACCTGGTGGCAGCACATGTGCAGCGGAGCAGCAGACACATGGTCCGTTCCTGTCCGTAGCACTTCTATGGGTCAACTGGCTGTATCAGTTCTTCCAGTGTCAGGTGTCTCTTTTGTACTTTTCTCACACATACTGTTCTGACTTATTTTTTGTTCACAATTTCTTTTCAGAAACTGAGTAGAGAAGCCCAAGACAACAGACATCTTAACAAGAAACATTATTAGCTACAAATGAGATTGTGGACTTGAAAGAACTGTGTGAGGGTTACCGTACAGCTAGCGAATGCTGGTGTGTGTGCAGAGCTTACACGGGTGAACGGTGGAATAGCGACAGGCTTCATTTCTTTTCCCTTTACCAGCTGTTTGTGAACTGCTGATTTAGGACAAGACCTTGACTGTCATTTTTTATTAAGCACATTTTGCTCCTTGTTTGTTCTACCCTTCTGATTCCCACAGTCATGAAATTGCTTTCTTATGTGTTTGGGGGTTTTTTTTGTCTTATAGTAAGGCTCAGGACTTCCAAGGTGTTGTACATACCCTTACAGTGAAGACCTCATAATCCAAATAGACAAGACAATTCTCTTTATTCCATTTACATAATGTTTAGGCACCATGAGAGCGCAGCTTGTTGAAAGGAGGTGGTGGCAGAGCCAGAAACAAACCCCAGGTATTATGCCTTCCAAGCCAGCTCTTCACTCACACCCCCCCCTCCCAGAGCAAGTTTTGTTTGTATCCCTTTCCAGTTTTCAGTGCAGAAAGATAAAAAGGGTGGGATTCACCTCCCCTCACTTCAGAAATCTGAAACTTAAGAAACTAGTCCGAACTAGTTGCTTGGTTTCCCTCCAGAGCTGGCACCTCCAGGAGGTGATTCAGCCTGTCTTTGGGTTAAATCACCTTCTGCTGGGCACTCGCTGATGTCCGTGACTACCAACAGAACTGCAGGGACTAGCTGAAACTAGACGTCTGTCTCCTAGGTCGTGAAGCCAGCGATATAACCGCCACGGACAAGAAAGGCAAGTGGGAATTGTCTGTGCATTCCCATAAGAGCTGCTGGGCTGTGACTGTTTGGCAGATGCTGTCCGGAGGGGTTCCCTCTGCCAGCTGGGCTGCTGGGCTCCCGTCGACTGCCAGAGACCGTCCCAGGCTTCGCACCGATTGCCGTTTCATCAGAAGTAATGTTTCATCTAGTACCTTGCCCTCACCTGTTTTCTGAGTGAAGGGACTTTTAAATGAAGCCAGATATTTATGCTTTATCTGCATACTCAAAGCTCCAGAATTTATAGCCCAGCACTTTTCATGTGTATTAAAATTTAGGTGGGTGGGTTTAGCGTATGAGAAGAGAGCACAAATAAATACAAAAACTTACCTACATCCGTAGCTATTTCATAGTAAAGTGATGGTTGCCACTAGATTTGGTTGGGGTGTTTTTGTTGGTTGGTTTTTTTTGGTTTTTGTTTTAATTGTGGAACCAGGGAGTGTGTTTAGTATGAAATAGGGAGAGGACAGGCATTTTTCAACAGTTTCAGAATGCAGCCAGGGGGACTCTGACACAAAACAGAAAAAGTAAAAACTTGCCAAAAATGGGTGCGCTGTTAAGATGATTTCTGACTGCATGGCTGGCACTTTAGCAACAAATCATCTGATTTTTACTGACCTCAGAACCAATATGGAGCAATTTGTGTGGAAGGATAAGCGGTTGTTGAATGGTTTCTCAAATTATCAAATGTCTTGTGTATATTGTGTTTCAGCATCAGGCATTAATACGGGGTGGTACACTAGGAAAAGCTTGTTCTACATAAATCCCGTTTTTTTATACTTTTCTATCTGTACCTGCTATTTGCTGCTTCTGAAATGAGTGAGAGCTTGTCTGACTTCCAGACTTGAACCAGGATGGCTCTTCTTATTTTCTGTCTTTTTCTTCCAGTCTCTTAAGTTTTTCACAACAGCTAATGATAGAACAAAACAAAAAAAACCCACAACACTTCCCATTTCAACCCCTGACAACCTTTCAAGGAGTCTCTTATTTTAAAATCTGAGTGTAATGTTTGTAATGCAGCTTCACCAGTCCGGTGTCACGGGTGGATGACACTATTTACAGTTTATTTCCTTTACTAGTACTTCAGGCCAGTTACTCAATGATCTACTTTGTAAGAGCAAGACTCCTCAGGAACGTAACATTTGAAAGTGCACAGGTGTCAACAAGCGTCTCTCTGTTGGCTTGGCGTAGGTGTAAACCCGAGGTTTGAAATGTTGGGTGGCATCTGAGACTAAGACTGGGGCAGTGAAAGCTGTAAAAGTATAGAAAGGTTGCAGTCAGCCTAACCCTGTGCTCTGTCTTAGAAGAGTACAAACTCTCTGTAATTTACCTTGGGGCTTGGGGGTTGACAGTAGATTTCTGAATACTCCTGTGCAATTACTGTAACCAAACACAGAAGAAATTAAAATGCTACTTATTAATTAATCATTCCATAAAGCATGTTAAAATATCCCTTTATTTTGTATTGATAAGAGCAGGAATATTGAGATATATTTATTTTATGATGCAAGACTGATACAGATGTTGTTTTGTCTGCAGTGTCAGTTTTGAGTAACTCATCCTATTTCAGTCGATACATTATCTGCATAGGAGATAAGTGGATGGGGGACACATGCTCCAAAATGTACAGAGGTTTGTAATATTTCTGATACGACTCTCAGTGCTTTTACAAGTAGGTACATGCTGGCTCTCAGGTTGATTTCACGTACTCAGTGCTGCTTTAGTGCAGGTGACCGCTTGCAGCAATGAGATGCAGTCCCACCTGAACCACCCACCGGGAAGGTCAGTCTTGCCATTTTCTCATTTAAGTCATTAGCTGTTTTAGTGCAGTGTTTGCTGGAAGGACGTTGCACAAGTTCTCTGGACAGAGGCTGGCACCCAGTCTACGCAGTGGGCAGCGCGTGCTGTTGGGAAGAGTGTCCACGTTAGCAGTCACGTCACGGCGTATGTCCGAGAGGAGAGCGCGGTGGTGACCATTCGATGGCTATACCAGAGAAGAGAGAATGGGCTTACTCACAGAAATGTTGTTGAAGATGTAGCTGGGTGGCAAGCATAGAAAGGAAAGACACTAAAGACAGCGGAGAAAGTAGCTTGTATTATGGGAAAGGCAACGGTTTACAGCCATTGGATAAGTTACTGAAAGGAGAGTGGAGCGACCGAAAAAATGCAGTGAGCTTGTGGTGTTGGCAAATACCCAGCAACATACATGAGCCACAGAGAGAGAGAGATGTAGAAATATGAGATTGGGCAGATGATGCAAGGCTGCTGAAGAAGAGGTAGATGGGAAATCAGACACACCAGAGCGATAGCTGAATCCCCAAGATTTATCAATGATAAGCACCTGATTTACAAACTGTATCCATTTAGTGGCTTGCGCATTGTTAACTCCAGTTAAGCGTAAGGTCAAGTAGCTCCCCTATAAATTGTTTGCTGTTTTCTGGGAATCGTATTTTTCTACTGTATTTTCCTGCTAGGTAGTATACATTTTACATTGGCCATATAATCCAAGTTATGAGTGGTCTGAAAGAACTGTTGACAATCTGTGGAAGTTACAAGAAAGGGTTCAAGCACTTCAAATCCTGACTTCCATATGATTCACCTCTAACTTAAGTGCATGAAGTTGCTTTAGTTTCTAGAGTTGAAATATCAAAAGATAAAGTAGCTGGAAATACTATCAAGGGAGTAAAAATCCCTCATGCAAATTATTTATATACATACACGTACAGGAGACTTCTATCAAGCAGTGATGCATTCTCATGTGAAAAGCTTTCTTTTTCTTGGGTCTTCACATCTTAGCTGGGAATAAAGTAACTCAGCAACAAAAATTGTTTAACAAAACTTACTTGCTAAGTGGTGCACATTTGAACAATTCTTCACAAACATACGGTCAGGTCTTCCCTCTTCTTATGATTATACACCCTGTGAGGGGAGATTATAAAGACTAAGGAAAAAAACCCAACTGATCTCACCACAGTCAAAGGCGTAATTCCCCTGAAGCCAGGATTTTACCCTTCATGTATTGACACTGGAAGATTATTTAATTGCAGTATTTAATGCTAAAAAGATTCCAGTAAAAATGATCCAGACCTTTTTTTCCACTCTGAAAAATAAACTAGAAAAGGAACAGAAAAGGAAGGCATGTTTTAAAGAATTATGCTAGGCAGTTTTATGAAGATTGGGTTTAAGCATCAAAACATCAAAGTCCCACAGTCAGATGAAGACTTGGGAGAAAGGTAAAGGCCAAGGGTTTGCAAATTAATTCACTAGAAATTACATTCATTATCACCTGTTGGATGCTGAAGTTTGTGTCATAAGTACTTTTGAGCACAGTCTGGATGCAGATAAATTTTTCATCACAGGAGTCAAAAAATGTACAGCAGCAAAAATTACTTAGCATGTTTTCATCTGGTTGATTCAATAATGAGGAAAGAAAAAGGAGAATCTAGTGCCAGATAAGCAGTCAAGAGCTTGCATATGATCTAAATATCTATGAAAATATTCTGGAGGTGTTTCTGTTACCTCCTAAAGAGATTCAGCTCACAGTCAGTAATAGTACTTTTATTTCATAACAATATATCTGTATTTCCTCTCAGTTAACAACTTCAGTGCATCAGTTAACAGTTGCAATAAGGCAATCGGTTGACAATTGCTAAATATTTTTTATCTCCTTTTCCCCCAGAACATCCTGCTTTACTTTCATATCTAAAGCTACTGAGATGCTTTGCCAACTCTGAGCTCAGCAGTAAAATAAAAAAAGATATTTGATCCACTTGACATTCACCAATAATTTGGTTTTTTTTCCTTTGTTATTTTCCTGTCAGAACATGAAGAGATGATTGCTTTTAAATTTTACATCTGTATATTAGAGAATGTGGCTGGTGGTCTTTTGTACAAAATACAGGAGTTGTGTATGCAAGCCATGGAGAGAGAGCTGCAAACAGAAAATTAAGCAGGTTATTTTGTCCAAATACCAGTGCCAGCTGATTTGGATAAAACCAAGAAAGACCCCCTCCGCACAGAGTTAGGGGCTCGGTTTTGCATTCAATAGAAGCTGCAGATGCTGCGCCTCGTTCAAATTGTTGTCTGAAGACAGGACAAGGTAGAATTTTTTTTGAGGCTGCCTAAAATTTTGGTTCTTAAGTTGAGCTGACATCAGTTGGCACTTGCATAGTCTTCCCTGCGCATAGCTGTGTGGATCGCTAATCGGAAGTTGAAACATTTACTGCCAGATTTCAGCCCAGAGAGGATGTTAAAAAGGTTGAATTGCAGTGATCCTTGGAAAAATCTTTGCACATCTTTGTAATTTTGTTTTATTGACATCTCTATTATTTTTGTCAGAAGGAAGGTATCAGGATGAACAGCTTGTGTCAGTGAGCATCCTTTAATATTGCTGAATAAATGGCGGAAGATGCTTCAAGGCAGAGATGCTGTTAGGCACTGTTAAGTATGATTTTCTTTTACTCTTAGTTGAAGCTCTGATTATTTCCTTTTCCCAAGCAAAACGTCAATGTAAAGTAGGCAGGCATTCATATTAATACATTAATACAACTATAGTATTTCATTGTTGCCATGGTTTTGTGTGTGTAAGTGATGATAAAGCAACCACTTACATTGAAAAAAAGCAGTTAATCACTAGGCAGGAGGCAGGCACCACTAGAAAAGTTTCCCTGGTGTAGGTAGTATTTCTTACTTAAAAGCAAGTTTTAATTGTCTTCTGTGTGTGCAGGCCTGTCTTTATGAACTTTTAATCTCAGAGCCGTCAAACCTCTTTGACCTGGAGTTTTACAGTAAATGGAGAGGAAAAAAAAGGAGCAAGATGCTCCCTTGTAGAAGAGCAAGCTTTTGAACGTATTTCAAGGTGAAAATCTTGTGGTGTCATTTTAGTAACATCGATAGAAATTGATTAAGGTGAAACTTTTCTGGAACGTTCCTGAATCTCTACAGCCAAAGACTTGAGAAGATAATAAACTACTGTAAATGTAGAATCTTCTAGGAAACTGCTAAGGTGGCCTCAGCAGTGTGAAGTAAAAGGACAAGGAAAACAAAGTGGAGTTGTGCCAGAGACGCGGCAGTGCAAAGCTCGTCGCACAAGTGAGCAATTTGTGCCACATTCTGCATGGAATAGTTCTTTAAGTAAATAAGTTTATTATAACGTGGTTTTCTTAACCTCTTCTCATACTTTGCATGTGATTGTGATGTGAGGGGGCAGTGAAACAGATCTGGCTTGGTCTTCCAACCTTGTCCTGCAAACCGTGTTCCCCGGACTGTGCCTCTGTTTACATGGATTTGCTGTGCTGCTCCCAAACTCACTTCTGGATCTCAAGCACCTCAAGTTTCCATCCACCACCTTAGCGTTAATTAGCATTCATTAAAAATCAGGTGATTTTTCTAGCATTAACAGCAACATTGTGTGTGTGTGTGTTCAACATGCACATAGCCACCTTGAACACTGCTGACTGCTGACATGCCTGCTAAGGCGCAAAAGAAAGCTCACTAGTAATTTTGCTCCTGTCTGTGACCCCCCTCAAGCATTCAGCTCCAAACTTTTGTGTAAATGTGCAAGAAAGCAGCTCTGTGATGCAGGTGTTAATGATTTTCTGTATCACACCTTTGGCGTGACTGGAGGAGTGCAGATGTCAGGTACCCAGTGGGGGCATTAGCAGAGCGTTTTGTAAGGTTTTGAGGGTACTTTGTGTTTCCTTCTGAGAATGAGAAGCAATGTACTGATAGTCCTCAAAGGTCTTTGAGTCTGTCTCTGGTTCAGGTGATGGCTAGCCTTTGCATTTTAAAGGGTTGTTTCGGATGAGTAGGTGAGGGGAGAATAATCGTCAGCAGATGTTAAGCAGCGATAGGCAGAAATACTCAATGGCATGATACTCCGGGCTTGAACATTCTCCCAATATTATAGAGGTCAATGTTCAAGGTTTAAGGGATGGGAAATCTTCTATGTGACAGTGCAAGGTGCTTAAGGCGTTTCTTTTAATTCAAGAGGCTGACATAGAAGTGTTAGCCATACTTCATATGACTAGTAGTGACCACAGCCTCAATCTTTGGGAACTACGTTACTATGTCTATTCTGAATCTATTTATATTTTTTGGCCTCCCTACAGCTCTCTGAAAAGTCCACAGTTTAATTACATTTGCAGACAAACAAACAAATAGACCTTCCTTTCGTTTCTTTTAAATGTGTCAGCTTATGCAGTCTCACAGAGAAAATAAACTGTCATGGATCTTCACCTCACACAAGTAGCTAAAAACCCTGGAGATACAAGGGCTTGGTTGCTGGTGAGACCCATTAGCAGAAGCCATTTAAAAAAAAAGAAACAAACCCTCATCTGCTTATTTTAATTTCTAAGACTCAGAGGTTAGATTTTTCCTCAGGAAAACATGCAGTGATACTGCTCTTGCGGCGTCTTTCGCTTTTGCCGACTGCCACAAAGCAGATGGTAAAAAATGTTACCATAAATGTGCAGGAAAGTTCCTGAAACAGGGACCAACCCTTGGACTTCTCTGAATGGTTATTAGGGAACTTCTGACATGTAACACAGGGAGACGCCACCAAATCACAGAAGAGAGGGGATAATGTGCAGCAGTGGTCTATTTAGAGAATGTGGTTGCTTTTTTCTGTCCCTACAATGTTTGCAAATACCTTTTGATTTCCATAAACTATTTAGCGGATACATTCTCTAATTAATCCAGGTGGATTATTCATGAATATCTTTGCTATGTTGTTTTGTGGTGATTAGCCAAGTTAGTCACAAGATGTCTCTGTCCTTTGCCTTTGTTAGAGGAGTGCACTCCTACACTCTGAATCCTACAATCTGAATCTGGTATATGCAATTTAAAATTCATTTTCCGTGAATAATCCTGTGTATGATTTTGAAATAAGCTTTTTATATGCATTTTTGCCAGTAAGACTTACATTAAGTGAATGATGACAGAAAACAAATGCAGAAAGTTTTAAACAATTTCCTTTGTCATGTAAAATTACTATTTGTGGATATGTACTTTAGCATTATTAGCCCAACTTTACTTTATCCTGAGCAATGAACAGTGTTCAGACACGTTGTGATCAGGTTTTTCAGTATTTCCTTCTATTAAAGACAAAACATGGCAAAGATCTAGATTGTTTGTGAGAGACTCTACTATTGCCATTACCCTTGTACAGAGGATACCATCACATTGTCAATAGCAGCATGGACAGACTGATGGACAGAGACATGGACAGGCTGAGAACGAGCTCGCGTTTACCTGGTAAGAAGCAGCCAGGAAGGAAACGCTTCTCGGCAGATACTCCAGGGAAGGTCAGGAAGGCAGGGAGGATTTTATGACTCCAGCACCACTTAGATGTTACTGAAAATGCACTCTGCCACTTACTTGGAACGCCAGATTTTGCAGCTGCAGTGTTTCCCAGGCTAAATCTAGTTGTTTTAGATAAAACATTAATATGCAGAAAATATATCTGTGAAAAGAAACAAATTAAGAGAGTGATAAAGCTACAACTGTTCTTTCTAGGTAGGAACATACTCACCATCCCATGTTTTCATCTCACAGCTACAGGTTCTTATGTGCCTAATCTGCTCCTGGATTTATATTCAAAAATTGAGAGCCAGAATATGTTTTATCTTTTTCTTTTGGGTGCCTGTGAAAAATACTTTCAGTGCACCCTTACCAGCTCTGCCTGGTCACAAGACTGTAAAATATTCAGATTGAGGTATATTTACTGATTTTGGGTTTCTATATATATACGGTTTCAGCCTTGAGTAAGTGAGTATATCTGGTAGACAGAGAAGAGGTATGAAGGGTGGTAAAGGAGAAGAGTAGCTTTGGTTGTGGGAAACACAGAGTCACTACCCCACATTTTTCAAGCAGCCAGGAGCACAGATAATCAGCATTTGAACAGTTTTGAAAATCCATTCCAGCATATTTCAGGGCTGGGTAAGGAGCAAAGATCATAAAGCTAACAAAAGGTGGCAGGGAGGGACAAAGAGCAAGAGCATTTACACAAAGCGCTCCTGGGTATCAGATCTCTTGTATAGATGAATAATGCATTATGTGTGGTCTCTGGCATGTGCTAAAGGCAAATCAGAGATTGGGGGTTAGATAAGATGTATACAGAGGGATTGTTAGGACATATGATTTTTAAAGTCTTGAAAATGCTGTGTTGAAAGAGAAGGTTTAGGCTACAAAGGATGTGCTAAGAAATAAAAACTCAGGGTGACACTCGGAGAAGAGGAAGGAGAAAGCCCACGCATGGCAGCATGAGTCAGATGAGAAGGGAAAGGGGAAGGGAGGGGAAGGGAAGGGCAGGGAAGGGAAGGGAAGGGAAGGGACGGG
>JAVJGG010000043.1:2725785-2738601 GCA_035590195.1 Aviceda cuculoides
AAGGGAAGGGAAGGGAAGGGAAGGGAAGGGAAGGGAAGGGAAGGGAAGGGAAGGGGAAGCTGTGTTGAACAAAACATGCAAGGAGGAGCTCAAAAATGCTCTGCAGGGGGGGTGAGGGTCAATGAGGAGAAAAGTGGGGCAGGGGAAACATGTCTAAAGACTAAGCCTTGAGGTACAACGTGAAAGGCCATGTTCATGATGTCAGAAGGTGAGTCTACTCTTGGTTCCTGTACATGAGTGATGTCTAAAATGTCCCAAGTGAACATGAGAAAAGAAGTTTAGTGTAGCCATTCAGGTAGTGTTATTTAGTTATTCTCTGCTTTTGTAGAGGTATTTTCATGGTTTTTGACCAAGAATACAATCTTTGCCCTTGCTAGGATAAAGTCTCCTTGTTTTTCACCTTAAGAAAGTTTAGTATTTGAAACGATACTTGGTTGAAACTACCTAATTAATACTAAAACAGCTATGCTACTCATATTTTCCTAAAAGCACAGGATAAGGAGAAGGTTGGAAATCCCAGGCAGGAGCTGTGCTGGGTTCCCTGCAAAGCTGTAGCTGCTTGTTTGAGGGGTGATACCCTATGGGCTGGATCCTTTGGTCAGGAACCAAGTGTCAGAGAGGCCACATTTTCCCAATTTTTTTCCCAAATTGTTTGAGGATAGGGCTTGAATCACTGGCAACTTTTGGAAATTTGGTTTCAAGTGGCTTTGGGGGAAAGCTGCTGCTCTTTCCTGTATAGGAAACCATAGACATGTCCACTCCATCCTGCTGAATCCTGTCTGGATATCCAGGTGTTTCACAGAACCACAAAACTAGGAAAGCAATGATCCTTGTTTACTGCTGGAGAAATCTCCGTAGCGTGAAGTATGAGGCCACAGGTCTCACACTATGATCTAGATGAAGATCCTTTGCCTCTTCCCGTTTCCTTGATCCCTCTTTGTATCACTGTCCTGCAAAAAGTAAACTACTACCGTGTGTTCATCCATTTCACCCAGAGGTGGTATTAAATATGCCATCCTTTCTCCAGTCTAGACAAGGCAGTAAGAGGTGTCATCCTTCCCAGTTGCCTCCCCAGTTGCCTCCTCCACAAGCAGACACGAGCAACCAAATTAAAAAGCGAAGAAAGTAGAGTGGTTCAGATGGGACACCTGCCTGCCACAGTCGATGCTGGAGCAGAAGAGATGGGAGGTGTGAACGAGGGCAAAGCTGACTTCCCGGGGGAGTGCAGTCCATGCCTAATTTAGTAATAATGAAATAGATGAATCCTAGGGAGATCAAACTCTCTTTGAATGCCCGAAAAGGACCCCACTATGCATTTTAACATGGGAGGATTGGAACCTCAGCTATTTTCTGTCTTTCTTTGAAAAAAGAAAAATTTTGACAAGCTGGTGGCAGATTTCAAGTTTCCTACTCAGGAATAAATCGAGGCCACTGTTTCTTAGCATGCCATATTTCTAGTTAATAAAACCTGTGCGGTCTGTACCAGTCCTAAAGATTTGTCACCTAATCTCAGTTTTCAGTGTTGGGCCGGGGGCACCTGCGGTGCGTGCCACTCGCCAGGGAGCTGCTGGGGACCGGAGGAAGCCTTTGACAGGGCCGGCTGGGATCCTCACAGGCTCCGTGAGCCGAGTCCTCTGGGTCGGTTCACAGGCGTGAGGCATAGGCCGGGTTTGCTTGGAAGTTCAAGCTCAATGAACTGAGACTTTGGAGAACAATTCCTCCGGCTGCCACTGCCGTCCTGGGAAGCCCTCTGAAGCTTTCCTTCCTAAGAAACCCCCCACTCTCTCCCCTGCCTCCCTCCCTTAATACGTTCACAAGTTTTCCTGACAAAAGAGCAATTACAACCTGACGGAGACGACTCACAAAGAGAGTGGGGATGACCCCTAGGAGAGGTTTACACGACTCAACACATGGCCAGTCACCAACAAAGCCAGCCCCCCTCACATTTGATCACAGAAGAGCCTCCCAGACTGGCATGCTTGACCAAAAACTGGCCGGGTGACTCATTCGTCTGGCGGCTCTGTGATTCATGAGCCTCCAGGAGGAAGGGAGGAGGGAGGTGAATGCTTTTCAGATCTGAAGTTAAATGCAAGAGAAACACATTCCCCAAAAAGCAGACGCTCGACTGTGTCCAATTGGTGCATGAAGACCCACACAAAGCCAGGGCAGGAGTCCGGGTGTGACGCACAGTGAGGCTTCCGAGGCGAGCCACGCCGTGGGCTGCACCTTTCCCAAGTCCGTGGTTTGGAAGATCTTGAGTGTATAAACAGAAATAGCGCCTTGCGTCTTATCCTTGTGTGTTCCATCCGTTCTGGCTCTGGGATTTCCCCAGGAACATCCCACTCGGGTGTGCTTTGGAGCTGATATCGAAGGCTTTGACCTAATAGTTGGGTCAAAAACCTCAAATGACTTTGACCAGCTAAAATTTAAGCTTCTGATCGGCACTAATAATTTTGGCTCCCTCTCTTACCTCTGAAGCAAGTGTATCCACAGGCAAGTATCCCATCCTTGGAGGTGTTCACATTAGGTAGGATGGTAACTCCACTGGAGGCACCTCTCTCTCCATGCCCTGTGGAAGAGCCTCACCAGCTGGCAGGAATAACAGCCTCACTCTTCGGTGACAAGAGTCAGGTGAGGGGAACCCACCCGTGGGCATCCATGAGGGCCTTTCCTTCGGTGCAGTCTCCAACCCACAGGGAGTTTGGGTGGCTGCGGCGTGCTCACTGGAATGCTTGTGCTTCCCACCGCCATACCTTTCCGAGTTGGCCATTGCAAGGGATTATGTTACTTATTGCTTCAGACGTATGGGTCAAAAAGCTAAATTATTTAGCAGCTGTTGCCAGATGGATTTTAAAACAATTAAAAGTGCTAAAAATAGGCAGCTTGCTCTCTCTCTCTCTCTCTCGGATTCGCCAAAAAATGTCTGTTTGCTGTTCGCTTGCCAGCAGTTTGTGCCTCGTGCTCCCTGTGGCCATCAGGGTCTTTGGCGGTGTCGGAGCCTCAGGGAATGTTTCTCCCTCAGTGAGCATTGGCTGCATGTATCAGGGTACAGCTGTCCTGGGCAGGGGTTGAAATGCCCTGGTGGGGTTTTTTTGCATTACTAGTGTTGTTACTGCGATTCTGGGCAATAGGCATACAGTATCACCCACCTTTGGTGGCTGGATTTCACTGTCCCACGCTCACGCTGGGGTGATGATGGCAGGAGCCGTTAAAGCCCTGGCATCAAAGGAGCTTTGGGGCTTAACTCCCTGGGAGCACCAAAATAGCTTTGAAGGACCCAGGTTTTAACTCTTCCTTTCTGTGGTGTCGCAGGAGGGAAGATACCTCCTGGGGTGGGGAAACCTGCGTCCAGAGGCTGTGCTGAGCTCTCCCATTCACACAAGGCTGCCCGCAGCCATCGGAGTAACCTGTGTGGGCCTGCCTTAGTAAGGGAAGAGGAAAGTGTCTGGAGGACGTTGTCACTCACACCCCTGTGATAGACTCTGAAACGAAAATCATCTGCAAGCTTGAAGGCCATGAATTAAGTTAATGAGGTGGAGTCAAAATAAATCCAAGCTGCTGTGCAGTTTGTTGGTGAGGGCCTTCCTCTAAGGCATTTTGCTGGTTGCTTCAACCAGCAAACCAGATCATCTGTAGTGAGACATTTTGGGACGTTGTTGTCCCATGTTGTCAAGGTAAGAGCATCCTCTGGCCACATTTCAGGGCTCCACCATCAGAGCCTGGCTCACAGGCAAGACTTTGGCCACTGAGCGTTTGTTTATCTCTGTGGCGCAGGATGTGTGCTTTGTCCAGAGTCAAAGGGAGCATTTGTTTCTTTTTTGAGTTTGCCGTCACCCATAAAAACAGGTACTTTGCATTTAGCCACAGGTTTATGAGCCTCTGCTGCCAGCCTAGCTCTCATGCTTCACTTGGTGGGACTTGCAGCCCACAGCCAACCCGGGGGAATAGCGCAGATGATGGAGCACATTTAGCTGAGTTTCTGTTTCTAAAAAATGTTACACTAGGCAAAGGATTTGGACCTGAATGAAAGTGGTGGATCTAATTTTAAACAGTACCTATGAATGAAACTTGAAACTAGCTGTTCAGGAAATACCTTCCTCTGCACCAGTGCCAGGGAGAGTATGTGATTTAATGCTAAATTAGCCAGTGCTTATGAACAGGTTACTGCGAGAATATTTTTTCCTACTTTTGACTAAATTATTTTAAAAAAAGAAGTCTTAATTTCTACATATATGTCCATGTCCTCCTGCAAAATCTGCAGATCTTTCACCTCCAGGGAGTGAAAGCCTTCTCTGCTTCAGTGCCATATGTTACCTTTCGATGCACGTTTGTCACTGTGGCCCCACACTGCCGAGCTGTGTGCTTCGATCTGGCGTCTGGGGATGGCCAAAAGTGAATGACACATAGGAGAGGATTTTGAGCAAACTGAAACCCTGTCCCAGGGCTCTTGCCCAGTGAGCAGCCATGCTGGCTTTCAAGAGGCCAGATCTCTTTCGGTTATGCTTTGTTACATATTGCCCAAACATTCCTCTTTTCATAACAAAGACAGAAGAGAAAATTGCCCCTCCAGATACCGAGCAGGCATCCTGTCCCTCATGTCTTTTATCATACCGCTTTTCATGTCCATGATTTAGGACCCTGGACACCTAAGGGTTTAGCTGAGAGATAAATCAGCAAACCAGCTCTGTACCTTCCTGCGCAGTCTTTGCAGACAAGCACCAAGTTATAGGTGCTTTTCTGAATAAATGGACTATGCACAGCAATAGATGCAGTAAAAATAGGAAAAAGTAATTGCTGACAACAGGGTATCAAGAGGTCTAAACCACACCGCTTTATCAAAGAATAATTTGCAGGTGTTGTAAGCCAACTGCTCCTCTCTGACCCTTAACAAGATTCTCAACCATCAGCAATGGAAGCTTTAGTTAGTAAAACACAAAAACATTTTGTAATGCTTATTTGTTCTTTATCTGAATAATCTGTGTCTTGCCGTTCTGGTTCTGGGGCTGTTGATCTCTCTTGGTTCAGCGATGTGAACTTTGGTTGGCAGATGGTTCACACCGGATAAACTTTGCTTATGAAAGATTAGATTCATATTGAAAGAAATCTTAGCTAAGATGTTCATAGGCTATAATATAGCAGATAAACCACACTTTTATTTGATGACAAGATAACAGAGTGCCTCAGAACTTCCTCATTACCCTCTGTGGAAACTACCTGAGCAATCTGTTTGAACTAATTCTGGTAGGACTTCTTGATTACCAAGGGCTCCAGGACAGGCAGCCCAGATTGGGGAGGGAAAGTAGCGCAAGGTGGGTGGGAATGTAGAGTTTCGGATTGGCCTTCAAGAGGTATCTTTTGCCTCATATCTCATGACAGCATGAAAGTCACAGGCAGGAGACATCAAAACTCTTGTTAATTGACTGCTATACAAGCACAGGTCCCTCCCAGTGACCAGAGACTTTAATTTAGGCTCTCTGTTTTTATACTCTCTGGCTGAAGCAAGCCAGCAGGGCTGTGCAGGGAGCTCACTGTTTTCTGCAAAACATCTGGGATGATGCTCCAAGCTCATCATGCGCTGGATGCACACCCCAACCTGTGAGACAGGTACTGACTGCCTTCACACCTCACCTCCCTGGGATGCTCTCACCCAGCTTTGCTGCCTGAAAGCATTCCTGCTAACCAAGGGCAGCCTGGGAATGTTTGTGAATATCTAAAAAGCACTTGTCTTTGCCTACTTTTGCTCTTTTTGAGCCGTAGCTGCAGTCACTTTGCAGGTCAGGCAGGGCTGGCTGTGATGGGCGCCTGCTTGGGGCTGCTGGTGGGGGCTGACATTGCAGCTGGGAAAGGCTCCAGAGGGGAATCGCAGCCGCCCTCTGCTCTGCCACTGTGATGGACGTGGCCATGCCAGGTCTTCGGGTAGATCTTCAGTTAGAGAAATGTTTTCAGCTGTGGTGACAGTCTTGGATACTTCTGTCTCTGGAGGTAGGACAGAGCCAAACCTGAGGACTGGTGGAGAAAAGTGACATGGGTCAGGTCTCTGAGCTGAGTCAGTATGAATTCCACAAAGCCGTCTTGATTTATACTACGAGAGGATCTAATGCACTCGGGGATCATCAAATGTAAAGCGCAATATAAAAAAATGTGTGTCATGATGGTGATTACATTTCTGAAGGGCTCTGTTTGTCTGCTTGTGCCCTTTTTGTTTTCCAGCATCCTTTTGGCTTTGTATCTCATCCCTCAGTCATGATCTATTTTATATTTCAGTAAATCTTCATAGCAAAGCTATAATAACACCTGATTACAGTACAGATAGGAACAAGAGGGATCAGATAAGTTGCTTGCACCTATAGGTGGTAAATGCCTGCCTAGCCCAGATTTATTCTTGATTTATTGCTCTGAGCCTTTTCTAAACATACATATGGAAGGCTGCATTGCCAGAACAATTCAGGCCCACTTAAAAAGATGAAGGGATTCTTAGAAGTATCTAGAAAGACTTTTCCCTCAATTTGCAAGGAATATATGTTGAACCGAAGAACCGACTGAGTGGGAAGGAGTGAACCTGCTCGGCTAAGTAAGAAAACTTCAACCTTGAATCTGTGTCAACTGCATAAAAGGAACTCAGGCAGTTTCTGAGGTTATGAAATATGTAGATATTTGCACAAAACCTTGGTCCTGTTGAAGGCACAGGGGGTTATTGATTAATGCCAGTGAAGTGAAGATTTCACTTGGGTTCTTTCCCCTTCTCCTGTCCAGGCCAGACCCATATTGCAAAAGCCGTTTCTTGTCTAAACACCTAATCCTGCGAGTGGTTAAGCAGCTCTTGGGAAGAGTTGACATGTTTCATTCCCAAATGAAAAAAAGGCAGTTGAAAGCATTCAGCCCTTTACAGCTCTTAGCAAATTTTCATACTGGACCCAGTTGCTTCACTGAAGGCATTTCAAATGCTGAGATTTAAACTGGGATTTCCAAAAGACATCTGGAGAGGCATGTTTCGGTAATGTCTGGACTCACTGGCAATGACATGTATCCTGTGAGTTCCTTTTAGAACCTTATCGTTGCACTTCTCTGTTGTTAAGTAAAAACAAACTTTACATCTTGGGATTTGCTTTTAACTACTGGCTATCTATAAAATCCACAACTGCCATGAGCCATTACTTCTCCTTCCCTTCCACAGTAAAATTCCGGGAAGTAACACATTTTAACAACAAGCAAACCTGCCTTAATAGGACAAAAGTCTTGTGCTAGAAGTCCAACTTTCCACTGGCAGCACTTCTGGTTAATACTGGAAATTCTAAATATCTGATTAAACATTTCTGGAATTTCTGGGAATATATTGAGATGCTCCATGGGCTGGTTCTTCATAAAGTTTTCAACAAAATAGCTTCTCTTGGGGCTCAAAGGACCCCCTCCAAATAATCCATCTCCCTAATTTCTTAATGTGGTTCCTTACATTTCCTAAGCTGGGTCCTTAAATGACTTATGTTCTCCTTTGCAAAATGCATAGACACAAATAAACCGCATATATGAGGAAGGAATGTTCCTCTGTCCTACAAAACAAATTAAATACATTGATCCAAAATCACCCCTGGGGTAACTCCTGCGAATTCAGACGAAACGCATGAATTGAGTTTATTAAAGCAGCATTTCTGATATGGATTGGAAATAGCAGTCGAATGAGGTTTTGCAATAGTAAAATGGTTGTTTATTAGTGATGAGTGAATCACAAAACGTCTGGCATGTATGTTGATCTTAGAAAAAAGTACTGACAAAGTTTGAAACCCGATCAGGTCTCTCTGAATCCGTATGTCAGCAAAACTGCCTGGAAGTAAGTCTGAGTCAGGGTTCTCGTTCAGACATACTTCTGCAACGTCCATATTTATGAGGCTGGATATAGTCGTATCTCAGCAAGTGCTAAGAAAGTAGGGATGGTGAATTGAACTGGTAAATAAACAAGAACATACTTGTTCCTAAATTTTAGATGATTGTGATCTTTTGGAGAAAGTCACACAAATACCTTAACCATGCCAGAGCTGCAGAAGGGAATATAAAAGCAGGGGAAACAAAATTAGTTCCCAATTCAGACTTAATAAATAAACAGGGCAAGTCGTTTCCAAACTTTTGTTTTGTTTTCTTCTTAAACACTCTGTCAAACCACAGGTAGCTTTTCAAATGTCTCTATATAGAAATCAGCTTTGGAGTTGGAGTAGCATGATTTTATTTAGATTTTGTAGAAAATTTGGGGGATTGATAGTCTTATCACGTGCTGGGCCACAGTGTTTCTTCTGAGGAGCATGAAGCCAGAGATCCTCCTGATATGATCCTTGACCAGACAGTGCTCTCACAGCTCTGACCTCTTAATTTCAACTTCTCAATCGACCTCAACGTCGAAGGACTTGCGGATACACCTCAGAGAAGAGATCTGACACGTGGCTCTCCTCCCACCCGGCCCCGGTCTGCCAGGGAAGCAGAGGCAGCAGAGACAGCCCAGGAGAGGGCCAGTTACGGTGTGGTTGGATCCAGGACAGAGAGGGCTGGTTACTTACCGGCTGCTACCTCCGTTCGGCAGGGAATTGAGGAAAGAGTCCCTTTCCCTTCAGGCACCCCAGTGACCATTCTTTGTGGACACCGTTGGATCTGTAGGGCCCGTTGCTGGAACAGCAAATGGGTCCCCACCTGCCCACTTCATACAGGGATATGGGGTGGTTTGAGCCTCTGACTTGCAGTGCTGCCCCCTCACCATCCCCCTGATGGCAGCAGGTTTGTAAGGTGGCTTAAACATGCAATCAAAACAAAAATATTGCACGATCTGTCAAGCCATCTGTTCCAGCAACTGAGAGCTATGTCCACTGTAGCTAAAGCACATTACAAAAATCTTTGGGATACCCCACAATGACCTGCAGTAATAATCCTGCATACAACTAGGCCTCAGCTTAATTCCTGTAGGGATCAGTTTTATAGCAGCATAAGAGAACAGAGTACTTGATTTACAGAAGGTGGTTTTCATCTCTGTTGTTTGTGATTCTGTGGTTCAAGAGCTGCTGTGGCAGTGTCCCCATGTACAGAAGATCCACCTTTGTGCTGCTTTCAGCAAGTTCCTGAAAGGATTTTTATTTCAAATGCTCAAGGCTATGAAATCTTGAAATGCTCACTTATCTTTATTCAGCATTTTCTCCAGCAGACACTTATGTGGTCACTGTGGTACTTGCAGAAGCATTTTGTTGGGAAGAAGCTCATCCGACCTTGCAATGAGAGCAGGAAGGAGAGATAAACCCTCGATAGATGGGTGCTGTGTGGGCTGCAGGTGTACTGAAGGGATGACTCAGTGATGAAGGCCCTCACTGAAGCATCAGAGGACCTGTTGTGTCTTTTTGCTGCCACAGATACTCTGTGAAACCTAAATCAAGTATTCTTCCCTTTTTACATGTGTCTTGTTCGTACCTTCCAAGGATGCTGTAAGGGCAAATGCGGGGAAGAGGGTTTGGGGTATGCTTGGATGTTTGGTGATTCTGGGCCTTACTCCTCAAGACAGCTGTGGGAGAAGCTGCGAGTCTGATAGGTATAACTGGAGACTGTACAATGGCTGCCCTAACACACTCCTTCAAGGGGAGAATTTGGGGGGGATCTCGAGCTCTCACAAGTGCTGCTTTCAACATAAAACCAAATTTCTCTTAGATAAATTAAAGAGTACTTTTCTAAAGATTTCAGGTACTTAGAGGTCTTGGACCACTAATAATGTTAAGGAAAAATGTCTGAATTACAACTTCCAGTTACATTTCAACAGCATGCAGCACTCTGCATGTCCTATCCTGACAGCCTGCAGTTGGTGTCATGGAGTGTTGTTAGTCCTCAGAGCTGAAGTCTGGGGTCATCAACCCAGGCACACTAGATCCTCTGAGATCAGGACTCACCAGATCCTTCTATAGTCTTGTCCAAGGCCTGGCATAATAAACTGCATGGGTTATTATTATTTTCATATGTTTAGGTAAAACAGAGCCCCACCCGTCCTAGTCTGGAGCGACCTTCTCCTCGCTGGAAAGGTGTTAGCAGGTTCGGTTTGTGCTCGGGCCATGAGAGGATCTTACCTGGCCATACAGAGAAGACACCTGTGTTCCTAGAGCTAAGCAAGGGCAGCTAGTAATCTTCTGGAAGAAGTGTTAAAATGTGTTACCTCAATGAAGTATTGATCTTTTGAATCAAAGTGATTTTGAGCCTCAGGGACGATTTGAGCCTCAGGAAAAAAAGTGCATATCTAAAGAAATATGTCTCCTAAAACTGATTTCCAGCAATGGGAACAGGAGGGCAAAGTCTTGCACTGAATCGCAGCCTGGAGAGCTGTACAGGCACCCTGTTGGGTTTTTCAGTGGATGAAATCAAGAGAAATTCAAGCTTAACAAGGGAATATATAGCTAAGCAGAGTTTTCTTTTTTCATATGCATCTTTCTCCAGAACCAGGAATTATGTTTAAGTATTAGCATTGTAGGAAATAAATCCATTCTTTACTTCTGTCTTCATTTAGCCTGAAAGGAAGTCAAGTTCAAAGTTATTCCACTGCCAGTCTGTAAAGCAGGAATGGCAGATCCCTCCTGGTGTGCCTTCACCAGAATACAAAATTTAAGGTACTCAGGAGGCAAAAAGGGGCTTCTCTAACGAGCTGTGTGAGTCAGTTTGCAGGCTGGAGTCTTGGTCTTCCCGTGACAAGCATTAGTCAGAGTGTTCCTGGCATGTGGCAGGACAGTGGAGAGAGCGCCTGGACCTCGAGGGTCTCCTGCGAGTTCGATGGCTCCCGCAATCCCTTCTAGAGGTGGCTGCAGTTCAGCGGCGTGCAAAATGATCTCTCTGCAGAGGTCACAGAGGAGTTTTCGTCTGCCGAGCAGGAGCTGGGGTCTGGTGGGCTGAAAAGCGCTCCGCAAACATCCGTTATTATTCTTGATTAGAGAAACTATATATAGATCCTTTCAGGATCGACAGAGTTCCGTTACCAGGCGGACAACAGAAAGTACAAATTTATCAACATTAAATGGAAGTCAAGAGAACATACTGTCTAAGGCAACAAGGCGGTTCAGACAGCTCTGCAGCAGCCTAAACACATGACAGACTCAAGCAGCTCCCACCGCTGCCAACACAACTGCTCGCGGGGTCTGCCAAGAAGCCAGATGCTGCTGCTGGAAAAAATATCTTCCAGAGTTTGGCATCAAGATCCTGTGATTACCATCCAAATGGGAGGAGATGGAGTGGTAGAATGTGAGTTTAGTATTTAGCACCCCAGAACTGTGCAGCAGCCTTTGAAGGCAGAGGAAAAAAGTTCAAGCAAAATATTTTTGCTAAAAATATGTTCGGAGAAATGAACTTTTTTTTAAATAGCAGAAAACCAAACTATTATTAAAACAACGCAAAATATTTTATGTCCGTATCAATTAAATGAGTAAAACCAAAGAGGATTGTGGATTCTTTACTTGAGTAAATTTTGTTAAGGAATAGTTTTATAAAGGTCAGAGCATGAGCTCTTTGTCTCTCGTGTTGTTGCTAATGGAAAGTTCCACTGTAGATAGCATCACAGCGACTCCCCTACCCAAGACAAATAGAGATGGGTCGGAGCATTCCCGCGTAAGTTTGGGAAGGGTTGAATTTAGATTCAAAGTCTGCAGCTAGCCCTTCTCTCATTGACAAACAGAGGCCAAATCCCTAAATCCAAACTCACCCAGGGTTTGGGGGAAAGTTGAGCCCCAAACCACCTGAGCCTGCTTCCAAATCCTGCAGCTTAAACCCTTGTTTGAAGGTAAAGCAATAGAGGGATGGGCCATTTCTTAAAGAGGTTTGAGGCTGCTCCTAAATCTTCTCCTCCTTTCTAACAACCGTGGCTGATACTTTTATAATCTGTGACTATGAAAGGACTTGGAGTCCCTTCTGTTAGGCGAGGTATCTCACCAGCTTGCCTGCCTTGCTGAGGATCCTCAGTGGACGTGATGGTTATGAGTGCTCAGCTAGTTGAAAAAAGCAGGCGAGGCAATGTCTGCTCCCCTGGCTGGCTGCACTTACCTCTCTCTCCAGTCTTACATTTCTATATGTGTGCTGGTTCTGCTCCATGACTGGGAATCCTATTATTATAGTAATAGTAGTAATAATAATAATAACAACCCAATTGGGAACTCAGAAACTTACATCTGGAAAGTTGAGACATGGAGACTGTTTTGTTTTCCTTGTATTTTTGGTTGCTTATTTTTATGACAAATCTGTATTTCAACAAATGTTATCTCCTTGCCTGTTATAACATATCAGAAAAGAATAAACAAAGCCGTTAATCATCATCTCCCATACTCTGCTTTCTGGGCATGTCAGATTGTTTTGGAGGGGAGGTGGGCAGAGAAGTAGAAAGCATCTGTTCCCTTACTCAGGAACTCCTCAAGGGATGCTGCAGATAGTGCCTTTTCCTTCGAGGAGTTTGTAAAAGGGAGGAGGACTCCGTGGCCAACTCATGTGTGTCCTGGAGGGCTCAGGCTGCGTCATTCCTGGCCAGTGCCATGCCTCTTCTGGGCACAGCCTGAGTCCCAGCTGGCCTGGCTGGTGATGGTTGTCTCCCTGAAGCCCACAAAGATCTCAGGTAACTGCTTACCTAGTGGGATTTTCCAGTAGCTTTTCACACAGCTGACCATGTAAACTGATAAATTCAGCTGTTAATTCTACAGCAACTGGATGAGATAATCCAAAAATGCCCCACTTATCCTTTAAGGTTGCTAATTACTCACAGAAACATGGTGGGATGACTCACACAACTGGAGTGCTGCAATAGATGGCTACAAACTCTTCAGAAGGGATAGG
>JAVJGG010000043.1:2738701-2792585 GCA_035590195.1 Aviceda cuculoides
GCTGGCTACAAACTGTTCAGAAGGGATAGGCAAGGAGGGAGGGACGGTGGGGTAGCCCTGTATGTTATGGAGTGTTTTGATTGTCTAGAGCTTAATGATGGTGACAATAGGTTAGGGTGTTTATGGGTAAGAATCAGGGGGAAGACCAACAAGGCAGATGTCATGGTGGGAGTCTGTTATAGACCACCCAACCAGAATGAGGAGGAAGACGAAATACTCTGTAAGCAGCTGGGAGAAGTTGCACAATCGCTAGCCCTTGTTCTCGGGGGGGACTTCAGCTTACCAGATGTCCGCTGGAATACAATACAGCAGAGGAAACAGTCCAGGAGGTTCCTGGAGTGTGTGGAAGAGAAATTCCTGACACAGCTGGTGAGGGAGCCAACTAGGGAAGATGCCCTGCTGGACCTGTTGTTTGTGAACAGAGAAGGACTTGTGGGTGATGGTGATGGTTGGAGGCCATCTTGGGCATAGTGATCACGAAATTATAGAGATTTCTATTCTTGGAGAAGTAAGGAGGGGGGTCAACAGAACTGCTACCTTAGACTTCTGGAGGGCAGACTTTGGCCTGTTTAGGGGTCTGGTTGACAGAGTCCCTTGGGAGGCAGTCCTGAAGGGCAAAGGAGTCCAGAAATACTGGACATTCTTCAAGAAAGAACTCTTACAGGCACAGGAGCACGCCATCCCCATGTGCCAAAAGACAAGTCTGCAGGGATGAAGATCATGCTGGCTGAAGAGAGCTTTGGCTGGAACTCAGGAAAAAAGAAGAGTTTATGACCTTTGGAAGAAGGGGAAGGCCACTCAGGAGGACTACAAGGATGTCATGAGGTTATGCAGAGAGAAAATTAGAAGGGCCAAAGCCCAACTAGAATTTAATCTGGCTACTGCCAGATTATTGTAAAATCTGTAAAAGTAAAATTTATTGTAAAAGACAATAAAAAACATTTCTGTAAATACATTAGCAACAAAAGGAAGGCTAAGGAGAATCTCCATCTTTTATTGGTTGAGGGTGGAAACATAGTGACAAAGGCTGAGGAAAAGGCTGATGTACTTAATGCCTTCTTTATCTCAGTCTTTAATGGTAAGACCAGTTGTTCTCCAGGTACCCAGCCTTCTGAGCTGCGAGACAGGGACAGGGAGCAGAATGAAGCCCCCATAATCCAAGGGGAAATGGTTAGCGACCTGCTACACCACTTAAGACACAAGGAAGTCTATGGGGCCAGATGGGAACCACCCAAGGGTACTGAGGAAGCTGGCAGAAGTGCTCACCAAGCCACTTTCCGTCATTTACCAGCAGTCCTGGCTAACTGCGGAGGTCCCAGCTGACTGGAAGTTAGCAAATGTGACGCCCACCTACAAGAAGGGCTGGAAAGAGGATCCGGGGAACTACAGGCCTGTCAGCCTGACCTCGGTGCTGGCAAAGGTTATGGAGCAGATCAATCTTGAGCACCCTCACACGGCACGTACGGGACAACCAGGCGGTCAGGCCCAGTCAGCAGGGGTTTATGAAAGGCAGGTCCTGCTTAACTAACCTGATCTCCTTCTGTGACAAGGCGACCCAGTTAGTGGATGAGGGAAAGGCTGTGGACGTTGCCTACCTGGACTTCAGTAAAGCCTTTGACACCGTTTCCCACAACATTCTCCCGGAGAAACTGGCTGCTCATGGCTTGGACGGATTACTCTTCACTGGGTAAAACACTGGCTGGATGGCCGGGCCCAAAGAGTGGTGGTGAATGGAGTTAGATCCAGTTGGTGGCCAGTCACAAGTGGTGTTCCCCAGAGCTCAGTTTTGGGGCCAGTTCTGTTTAATATCTTTATCCATGATCTGGACGAGGGGATCGAGTGCACCCTGAGCAAGTTTGCAGATGACACCAAGCTGGGCGGGAGTGTTGATCTGCTTGAGGGTAGGGAGGGTCTACAGAGGGATCTGGACAGGATGGATAGATTGGCCGAGGTCAATTGTATGAGGTTCAACAAGGCCAAGTGCCGGGTCCTGCACTTGGGTCACAACAATCCCAGGCAGTGCTCCAGGCCTGGGGAAGAGTGGCTGGAAAGCTGTCTGGAAAAGGACCTGAGGGTGCTGGTTGACAGCTCGGCTCAATATGAGCCAGCAGTGTGCCCAGGTGGCCAAGAAGGCCAATAGCATCCTGGCTTGTGTCAGAAATAGTGTGGCCAGTGGAACTAGGGAAGTGATTGTCTCCCTGTACTCAGCACTGGTGAGGCCGTATCTTGAGTACCGTGTTCAGTTTTGGGCCCCTCACTGCAGGAAAGACATTGAGTTGCTGAAGCGTGTCCAGAGAAGGGCAACCAAGCTGGTGAGGGGTCTAGAGAACAAGTCTTATGAGGAGTGGCTGAGGGAACTGGGGCTGGTTAGCCTGCAGGAAAGGAGGCTGAGGGGAGACCTTGTCGCTCTTTACAGCTACCTGGAAGGAGGTTGTAGCGAGGTGGGTGTTGGTCTCTTCTCCCAAGTAACAAGCAATAGGACAAGAGGAAATGGCCTCAAGTTGTGGCTGGGGAGGTTTAGATTGGATATTAGGAAAAATTTCTTTACTGAAAGGGTTGTCAAGTATTGGAACAGGCTGCCCAGGGAAGGGCTTAAGTCACCATCCCTGGAGGTATTTGAAAGAGGTGTAGATATGGTGCTTAGGGACACAGTTTAGTGGTGGACTTGGCAGTGCTAGGTTAACAGTTGGACTTGATGGTCTTAAAGGTCTTTTCCAACCCAAACAATTCTACTCACCCATGTGTGGCTGATGTTTCTGTCCTCACCAGATTCTGTTTGGACATTGCTTCATAAGGCTTTCATAAGGTTGTTTGACTTGGGAAAGGGGGAAGTGGGAATGTTTTCAGGTGAAATGACAGCAGGACGCTGACAGACAGCTCTGGTGTCCCATAGTCCATCCTGGAGTTTAGGACAGATCTGCTTCCCCAGGCCTCAACCAGCCCAGGAGCTTTGGTGGGTATGAGCTCTGAGAGTTTGATCAATGTAAGATGGTGGAGATCACTGCTTTTAAAAAACTAGAGAGTGTGGGTGGCATCTTATCTCGAGACTCACCTCTACTTGCCTGCGCATGCTGTAGTTCGGGTATGGTATTGGGGCTGGCAGTGCTGACAGTCCCAGGACAGGGATGTGCCTTTTCACTTCACACAGGAAAGAAATTTTATCTGGTCCAATTAATAGATGGTATTTTTTTTCTCGACACACAGCATTGCAAACTATAATTTATTATCTGTCTCTGCATTATCACTTTTCTAGATTTCCCCTGTCATTCGACTGCGTGTGTGTTCAGAGGCTCGTGTGCCCTCCCAAGCTCAGGCTCAGGTTTCTAGCTTTAACTCCTGCCTTCTGTAAATGTTATTTCAGTATCATCAGTAGTAGCTCTGTTTCTGCTATTTCAGAATCCATAATGAATTAAAATAATTTGTTCTTCAGATCATCTTTAAGTCCTTGACGGTGACTGTTATTCAACTGATCAGCTTAACAAAGGCTCCCGGAGCTCACTACATTATGAAGCCTCTCCTCAATCACTAATTTTGATCTGGGGTTCAAGTAAAACGCTACATAATGCTATCCTGGCGTCCAATTTGTATACCAGCCACTGGAAATGTAATTTGGTTGTGTTTCACAAGGGAAGCTTAAACTGTTAGGATACTTTAAAGAAATGGCAAGGTTTTCTAATACTTTGAATAGGTTTTCAGTTGAGCTTTGGGAAAGAAAAGATGGGGGAGTGAGCCTTTGCAACGATTAACTGGCCACCTGCCTCTCTAAGGAGCACCCTCCATGGTGACTTCTGGAGAATGCTGTGCTCTCTATGCCTTTTCCAGCCGTGCAGGACATCTGGATACCGTATGTGAGACTTTCTGTTGGTGCCTGCAGGTGTTGAAGAATCTTAGCTGTAAATGTACTTGTCTGCAGTATTTTGCATTAAGAGGCAAGATCTCTCTTGAAATAACTTTTGAAACTAAGATGCTGTAAGTTTGGGGTAGTTGAAGTGTTAGCATATTCTAGCCACTTTGAAGAGGTGCCATAGCAGAACTCTTTCCCGGTTGGCGTTTTAACATCAGTCCACAGATGCTGAGTGTCTTAGAGACCTAGGCTTTGGGCTGTCTTTGCACACTCACATCTTCATGCATTACCTTCTAGCAGAGACTGTGAATCTGTGGACATGGTTGAGTTACTGTGAGATTAACTTATGTGTTAACCATCAGCATCTCAGTTACTCCTCAGTCTTTGCCCGTGCTTGCTTTTCCCCTGGAGCAAAAGTACATGCGCTTTTATTCTTAGAGTAACAGACAGCTGTAAGGTGCTATAAATTGAATTTGCACAATGGTGTAAATTGTGTTTATCTCACTGTACCTTCTCTATGTACCCACACCCCTTGCAAGATTTCATACCTGGATGGATCCACCAAGCTCTACAGTGGACATGAAGAGAAAAGCTATGTATGATTCATGATACAGGACTTTTATCCTCAGAGTTGGCTGATTTAACCTCTTCCCATCAGTTTACTTGGAGCAGCTAGCCTATTGCACAAGAAGCCAAGCCAGCACGAGTTTCAAAACACGAGATCTAGGATACTTTGAATCAGGAACCACAGGTTTAAATCTTGGATCTCAACTTCAGACAGCATGCAGCAAGTCAAAGTTTTTCCTTTTGAACAGAAAGGTAATATAACAAATACCTGAAAAAAATGCACAAAAACCAAGCCAAGCAACAGTTACAGCTAAACCTAGACACTCCCTTTGCCAGCTGAGAAAAATGCCTATTCTGGGGAGCACTGGTAAGATGTTGGGTGGCTGCGTGTCTCATCTACTGGGGGAAGGAAGGGACCTCTGCTGAGGGGGTGGCCAGTCCCCTCCAGAGTCTATCTGCATGCAGCTTTCTCCCTCTCCTCCAAGGATGGCTCAGGGATGATGTCCTCCCTAAGTCTGTGCTAGCCTTTGAAAACTTATGTGGTCTCACTTCTAACTCTTGAGTTAGGTAGTTTAATTCATACTAGAATAACCCATTGTCTCTCGTTGCAACCATGTTTTATTATATATTATGTCACAGACAAGAACTGATTTCAGGAACTGTTTGTTACTTCCTTGTGTTAGTGTATTGGCATTTGGTTGTCTAGAGAAATATCTGAAGCTCACCTTCCTGGCATGATCTATTTCTCCTATTTCTGTCTGAGGAAAATACCTTTATTTTATCTGTATCTGGAACTGTCTTAGTTTGGTTTCTGAATATCATAAAGAGACATAATTTGCTTGGATTGCAAAACATAAGCCTTTAAAGTACACACACCAAGCACTTAAGGCAGTTATAGTGTCCTCCTTTCCTGGGACTCTACTCATTAGGTGCAAGTCACCTAGACTGAAAAGCCTCTGGTCATTCCCTCAGGTCATCAGCTTCACTCCTGCAGCTCCAATTACCTTAGCAGAATAGTATCACCCATAACAACCTAAGTAAATCAGGAAGTCACCAAACAAGGGAAGTAATTACAGCTTCTTTCAGTACTGAAAAAGCAACCTGTTCTTTTATGACCCATCAAAACCATGTGTTTGCCTTTAGTGGTTAAAATAAAGGGTGTGCAATTTGGGAATAATCCAGCTATGAAGTTTCCTTAGTAATTGGCAAGTCCTGAAAGGTTTTCACTTCTGCATTTTAAAGGTGGTGAGCATGAGATTAATTTAATTTTCTTTTAGATTAGCCTTTAAGGGATACTACAAAACCAAAGAATGACATTTTCAAATGGTGAACCCACATTTCACCCATTTGACATAAAGATTATTTTGTTAACTACCTTTAAATTTCATTTATGATGTGATTTAGTCATGCTGTAAAACAGAATGTCAGTCACTGTAGCTGTATCAAACATTCAGAATTCACAAAATATTTACCACTTTCAGAAAAAGGTCTAGCATGTTACTCAACCCTAATAGTACTATTATCAGTTTACGCAACTCACTCTTGTTTTTCAGTCTTCATTTCAACACACCCATTCATTTGATTCAGATTCAGCTGATTCTAGGCGGAAAAGTATTTGTTTGCAATAAGTCTACGTGCATTTTTATAAAGCACTTTTCAAATGTTCAGTGTACAGGCACATGTCATTGGTTTAATAGAGGAAGCTTCTGTAAATCTGAGCATGAACCATCTATTCTTTTTTGAAATAAAAAGTCTGATCGCACATGGTACTTAGCGCTGAGCATATGACTAATCTGGCTGAAATCAGTGGGATGAGTCAAAATGCTTAAAATTATGTGCATCCCTGCCCCAGGGCCAAGATAAAGGATGTTTAATGCTGGGGGAACATTTTTTTCCTAAATTACTGTTCATTCACTCTTTCCTCTGGAAGACTTTTTAAAAAGAAGAATAGCAAATATATTAGAATATTGCTCCCGACCTATGGTAGGGTGAGTGTGTAAAGATTACATCTCAATTTTAATTCAAAAATTCAATAATTAGATCATCGTGTTACATTGTTCTGCATTTATTCAATATTAGTCTGTCAAATTTTCAGTCTCCTTTATAGCGTACAATTTACTTGGCAAAGCAAATAAATAGGCAATTTACTTGGCCTATTTTTTCTGTTAGTGAACTATCTACAGATCTCTGCCTGTTCCTCAGAGGTGTTCATTGCCGATGAAGCAAATGGCCGTATCTCCAGTAGGCCGTGACTAAGTACCGAACCGTGGAGACACGATCCCGAGAAGAGGCAGTTAGTGTTCCTGAGTACGAGCTAAAACCTAAGTAAGTGCCTCTGTGCTTAGCCCTCTGTAAGGGCTAGATCTGCACCTTCCCAACAAATCATCCTTCAGTTTCCAATACGCCAAGACCTTCCTACTGCTGGAAAATTTGTGGTATGTTACGTATTTTTCAGTTGCCGCTAAAATGTCTTGAGTTTTGTCCTCTAAACTGGGCACAGAGGTCTTCCTGAACTAAAAGCAAGGGCGGCATCTGCTCAGAGCAGCAATACTGGCTGCTGATGAAAATTTAGAGAGAAAAGGAAAATGATAGCACCCTTCGTTGCCGAGCTGTTTCCAACAGCTCTGCAATCCTCTCTGCTCCCCACATGCTCCTCTCTGCCGGGGTTTTCCCAGACCCGCTGTATGTTCACTGATTCATCCTCTCCATTGCTGAGACACCTAAACGTTTCCAAAGGAAGGCAAGAAACCAGGTCAGCAGAGTGGAAGTAACCAAGGAAAAAAACACATATTTTTGTATTGGGAGAAAAGTCAGAAAAAAAAAAAAATACAGTGAAGTGGGATTTAAAAAAAAGAAAACATCCATGGAGTGGGTTTGAAAACCGACGTCTGACAGCTGTAGTATATTCAGTGTCTAATATCCCAATGGCTCAATGAGAAAAGCAAAGCTAATGGTACAGGCTCTGAAAATCCCACGTCTGTTGTTCACTCAACAGAGCTGCTAAAATATAGCTGCGCTCTAATTATGTTTGTCCCTGAAACTGTTGGGGAGCAGTCTAACTTGAGACACAAGCTAAAGTGCCATGGAAAAGATGTCAAAATATTCTCTGGTAGAAAGCAAATGCTTGTGCTCCCTGTTGTGCTTGTCCCTCAACAGCCTGAACAGAGGCCACCACTCCAGACCTGCATCCCTAGGCTGGTCTACAGGACTTCCAAGGGAATATCTGCAGTTCTGCATAGACCAAACTGACCAGCAAGAAACCTACTGAACTTATGGGGGAGAATTTCCTCTTTGTTGCCTCCCATTAGCTCATAGGTTTGACCCTTTCCCTGTTCCTTTCCAGATTTTGTTTTTCAAAGTAGCTGCCCGCACAGCTGGTGGTGTGTGGCTCACACGCTCACAGCAGTGGGTTCCTGCTCTCAAAATGTGGATGTTTCAGGCCAAAAACATTTCAGACCTAACTCCACAAGCATTTATTGACTCCTTCAGGAACATGTTACAGCCTGCACCGAGTACCCACAAAGAGAGCTAGCTGATCCTGCCACCAGCATCCTGTCTACTTCGGGTGATCACAGCCACGGCAAACAAACTGCACGCAGATTGATTTCACTCTCATTTTTGCAGCTTAAGCCAACTGGGAATGTAAACCACACTGACCAAGGAAAGTTGGGGAAATTGCCAGTGAATGCAGAAAAAAAGAAAAGGAAGGAAGATGTGGAAAGCAGGAGGTAAGAAAATGAACTCTGTTTATTCAATACTCAACATGTTGATTTGGGTCAGGCCTTGCAAAGTAGTCAAATGTCTGTGGACGTGACCTTCCCCTTGGTAGAGAATAAGACCTCTGATCAGTCCTTCTGTCTCTGGGTGAGAATTAGCTGAATTAATTCTTTGGCAGAGACACCAGCTGGTGGTGTCTCTGCCAAACAAAAGTTAAAACTCACCTATCAGTGCCATTTTGGAGGGTTGGTTCAACCCACTGTAGGGTATGGTGCCGGTGAGAAAATCACGGTTCACGTCTAGAGTCAGATGTGGAAGGAAAATACAAACATTCAAAATGCCTTTCCCCCAGATTTTAAGAGTCTTTAGACCCAAGGACTGGTTTTGACTCTATGAAGGTAAACTTAGTCCTCTAGAGGGCATGGTTACACTGGTTATATATTTAATAATTAACTAGTACTACTTTGGCTATCTGTTCAATTTTACTGGTGTAAATCAGGAGTCAATGAACTGACACAGGTGGAATTTCATTGTCTTTAAACCTTGTTGTAAGGTCTTCCATATAATCTCTCTTCTTGAGGAGATTGATCCTGTACGGGCCAGAAGGTTTGGGTTTGATCAGTGGGGAAGCTTTCTAAGAGGTAGCTGTAATTCTTTCCTTGCTATCAAAATCCAGTGTGAAAATCAGTGGACCTATTTTTCACATGTATTTATGCTCCCGCTTTGGTTAATCCCAGCATCCCTTGATAGCAGCGTGGGCTGGGTCATCTGAATAGTAGCACAATATGGGGTTAGTGTCCATCCTTCCCAGAAAGCATGGCAGCTCCAGACACTAGAAGGCAATTATTCATGTTTGGGCCATCTGGTGGTTGAACTCATTCAGCCAAATTTCAAAGTTAACAAAATAGTGCAGGTGTAAATATGGCCACCATATGTCTTACTACATGCATTTCCTTGGTGTGCAAAGAGAGCAGAGGTTTGAATCCTGGACCTCGTAATGCAAAGGAAGATGCTGCGCTAGCTGATCCAAAAATCCACCTCCTCCACTGAGGCAGCACAAACTGTGCAAAGCCCTTTTGATTTGGAAGTCGCATCTTTGTAGAGCTTGCACAGGGTTCACTTGTCTGTAGTGCAAACACCTGCATTTTATTCAGTTTTACAATATTTAAATCCCCTTATAAAATAAACGGCTACTTGCTGGAAAGTTACCCACACTTTATGTCAAAATCTGATTAATTTAAAAGCTATTTTCTAAGATGCATTGGAGAAGGAGAAGGACTGGAAACAGCCATCAGCTAGTGTTACAAATAGAGAAGTATCAGTCTATTTTTTGTGGTTTCCTTCAGCTTCTGAGTACATTCCACATGCATAACATGTTAAGATTTCTTTCTTGGGTTGTTCATGGTGCCAAACCAACACCTAGGAACTGAGAAGCACGTTAATCTGCACTAATTTGTTACCATCACTGAGCTGTGCTGCACAGTATCCCTTTACTTCTCTTCTTTAGTTACACTTGGAACTCGTCCTCAGCCATCGCATCCTCCTTGTCCTGGACCGTGATGATTATGGTCTTACATTTTCTCAATTTGCTCGCAAAAAAGAAATCCATGTTGCCTTTTTTTTTTTGAGTTCTTTCTCGTGGCTGAGGAAGTGATGTTCTTAACTGGTTTAAAAGATATCTACTGGCCTGTGGGTGAACCAGATTCCTTGGGTCGAATCTACACTTCCCATTTCAACGTGGAGCTTACAAGGGCTGGGCTGCCCTTCCCTTGGGCTGGCCTTGCTCACAAACATTGGCCAAAGCCATTATGATTTGTTGCCTCATACATCTTTGTCATTCGTGGGTCTGCAGGAAGAATACAGTCTAGAAGAGAGTCTAGTCCCAGAAATTTAGTGCTGACCTGATGATCTGCCCTTTTTCTGAAAATGGATTAAGGTGTTCTGAGTGGTATTGTAGATCTCTCTTTTACTGCAAAAAAATCATGCACTCTAGGACAGATTTGTGAAATGGCTAAAATAGCAATTGCTTCTGAAAAATTCAGGCTGGATTTTTACGCACAAGAAAACACCTCTTCGTAGCTTAGTTTCTAATGAAGATTAGAATTTACTGGATGCACCCAGTGAAACTTTCATTCTCTGTTTTAGGATGAGAGCCAGGCAAAACTCTCCTTCAAAATAGGAAAAATAATATCATTTTCTATTCTCCCTTTTGTCCTCCTTCTCAGCTAATACTTGGATTTAATAGCAGCAAGGATTTCTTGCAAGAGCTAAGCTAGTGCAAATCTTCAGTTGATTTCTTTGTGCTCAGCCTGCTCATCTCTCCATATCCACTTGCTGTGTTTGATCTTCAGAAGTTTTGGGAGCAGATGTGCTCTGTGTTTAAATCAGCAGGTCCCTGGCCTTAGACACCTCAACTCCGTTACAGTGCTAATGCTATTATCGCCATTAAAAACAACAATAGAAACTAATTATGCAAAGCAAATTCTGAAGCTGCAGTTACATGGCCAGAAGTACTCCGATTAGCTCATTTACAGCTAATCCAGATACTTCAGCATTATGCTGTAGTCTGCGGCGTAGACATCCCTTGACACCACTGTGGGCTGGATGTACTTGCATAATTTTTTGCAGCATACATGAAAATGCAGCATGAAGGCCATTAGAGAGAAGGAGGGGTTTGGAAAAGGGTTCTGTTGGCTTCGACGCTGGACATGCTGTCTCAGATCATTGTTACTGCAACCATTTCATTCTAATTCATCCATATCAACCATTTTTAGGTCTTTTCAGCATTTCACTCTTCCCACCATGCTGAAGAAGGCTTTGGCCATGCTTCATTATGCTTGGCTGGTGTCAGCGAAGGAGTGAGTGACACTTATCCAAGTCTATCTCTCCACCACGATGCGGACAGCCAAGCACTCTTGGCCCCAGTGGATATTGCTCAGCAGATCTTTGTCAGGCTTGTTCAAACAAGATATGTTACCGTTGACCTACCAGCTAAAATTTCATGCCTCCGACTCCAGGATACTTCTTGTCTTGGTATCATTTGTTCATTGAAATAATTAGTTATTGTAAGATTATCACATTAAGAGGGATTTTTTTGTTTGTTTGTTTTAAGAAGAATGGCATTCTTCTTGCTATCAGATGCTGGGTAAGTAGTTTATTCTTTTGCTTTCTATTCCAGTGTGGGTTTGGGTTCATGAAAATGAGAGAATCTAAGTCTCGAACAGAGCCAACTGCTTTACAAACCTCCCTAAGCCTCTGCCAATTTAATTCACTGCTGGCTAATGCAGCTCAGGCTTCTTTTAAGTGAAAGGTGCCAATCATACAGAATTATACAGTGGTTTTGAACAAAGCCAACTCACCTGTTTGCTGGAGACTTGAATCAGACCACCAAACACATTTTCACTTACATCTAGAAATGAGCCAAACCCACAGAGTCCAGATCCAAATCTGGCTTCAGCCTCTCACGGTCTGATTCTGGTGGACTCTATGGCTTCTTTACGTAAGACACCACGAGGAGATCGAAGAGTAACTTCACATTAGACCTCTGAGGCATGACAGAACATTCAGTCCTGGTTCAGAGCCACCACAGAGTATGGCCTAATAAACTTTTCACTCTCTTGACAAACGAATTTACAGATTTTGTTCCGATCTACTTTTGTTGACTTCTGAGCTTTTACTTTTCATTTCCTCAGTTCCAAGATCCATACAAGATCCTAGATCAATTCAAGCGCTGCACATCAAAACTGATGGTGGTCCATCTTACTTTCACAATGCTTTCTTTACACATAGAGCAGCATGCATTTTGGATCTGACATCTGAAATAGCTCATTTTCTTCATATTTCTTGACTGAATTCAGGGGAGCTGGCTGTGCTGCAACTGCAAGGAGGAAGGTTAAATTTCATCAAGCCTTTTTTCAAAGAGAATTTAAGAACTAGCATTTGCTAGGGGGGATGATATGCAGGCCTGTGCATCTCATTTGCACCCTCTGGATCTCAGGTTCAAATCTAACAGAATGAACAAAACTCTTCATCTTTCCAAGACAGAGGCACTACATACTGTCCAGTCTACTGTATTAAATTATTTCGTGGGACATCTTGAGAGTCAAGGTCCTGTCATCTTTGTAGAAGTACTGTAAGAGAACACAGAGCTTTTCACAAGGGGGTTTGTCTTAAAGTCTGCAGTCTAAGCATTTCTGTGATCCATCAGAAAGTACTGGCAACCAGACACCTAGCATAGCGTTGAGCGGTGGTAGCCATCCTGTAAAAAATTAATTTCCGAAGTGAAGTGTGACTTCATCAAGCCCAGCAGCTCTGCGGAGGGGTATGCGTGGAGGTTTCTCGGGAACAGAGGCCAGGTGAGTGGCTATAGGTCTGTGGAACTGTAGCATTTCCGAGTTGGAATTATTATTACTATGTTTTCAAGTTTCCTTTCGAGTTCCTAATTACCAACAGCCAAACCAAACTAGCTTGAAGCTGTAAGTCTCTCTGTCCATCCACAGCCTAACAGCATTGCCAAGCAATATTCTGTTACACTACTTAGTACAAATTATTTTCTCTCCCTTCAATGTATTTCTAGTTTTAAATAATACTTTTTCTTTTGATTCTGTTTTTGCTTCTTTCTTCTTCAGTGACTTTACCTCTGTGGAGTCCCTTGCCATGACAGATCAAGGGCTAATTTTTTCAGGTCAGTTTGTGGGAATTTAGGTAAATAAATGGATATTCCCATAAATCATGTATTTTCAGAGGTCAGTGAAAGTGCATATATTTCCATTGCCTCTGGAGAGATTTTTAGCCTTAGCTTCTTGATAAATCAATTAAATTTCCTTTTTGCTGACAAAAGTGAGAATAGCACTGTTTGCCAACTCATTGCATGCACATTTTGCATGGGACTTTGAGAATGTGGCTGCCTTAATTGCGTTCCCCAAAGAGTCCATCCCGAATATCTTGACCTGACCAAATTCCCAGTGACAGCTTGAGCTGCGGAAGGAAAGCAACAGCGAACACCAGCATGAAGGAAGTTAGCAGACGTGGAGCGCACTCAATGCAGCGCAGGAGGTTTGGGTCCCAGCATAGGTGTTTCTCTGCGGCTTCAGTTCCCCAGTGCTTCCACAGGCAGATGTGTGCCCAGTCTCCTTCAGCCCTAATGCACGTGGGCACCACTCCCATCTCAGCCTCTCCCCGCTTAGAAACACAACTGACTTTCATGAGAGGAGGAACTATTTTTGCATGAAATGGAAAGGACTTGGGTGCAGAATAAGGACAGAGAGCGTGAAGCAAGGCATGCTGTCTCCAAAATGAGTAAAAAAAATACAGATGTAGAAACAGGTGTTCAGGATATGTCTTTCCCACCTTATATCCCTGTCCAAGCTAATCCACATTTGAGGACACAAAATACTGTAAGCATTCCTCCTTCTCCCAATACAACTGCATTCATTCTTCCATCCCACAGCTTTCAGCACCAGGCATATTCCATCCACACAGAGCATAGCTTGCATACCTCCTCAACCACAAACACACATCCTACTCATAGTCTTCCATGCTTGCAAGTGCAGAGCAAGTGGAGAATATTATACTTCACTTAGATATTGGCTGTTGCTCCAAGGTATGTGTGCTAAGCAGGAGATTCTCTTCATCTTTGCATGTTCTTCTTAGCTGCAGAAGTCCAGACTGTACTAATTGCTTCCTCGTCTTTAAAAATAAACTGTGAAGTCAAGGGAGAAACTGTGATTAGACACTTGTTTCAGTTACATAAAAATGAGTATCACCTTCAGGTGGAAAAAAACTGTTTGATCATGTGTAGATCTAGCCCACAAGTGGCTGTACTCACTGAATTAAGAGTTCTTCTGAGACAAAAGGCAAGTCACAGTGTTCGCTGTAGACCATCTGATATGTTCAGGCTCCTAATCCTGATCAGTGTGTTTTGAACGAAAATGCTGAACAGTTGAAACTAATAATAGTAAGGCATGACTATGATCTGGTTTTTTGCTTCGTTCCTGGCAGACAGACACTCAGGTGTGTATTGCAGCATAAATATGTAAGGTTAACTCTTTATGCTCTCAAGATATTGCGAAGTAGTTATCAAAAGGACATGCCAGGTAAGGAATTGTAACCTTCACAATGTTGAGAGAGGCAGAAGGCTCACTAGAGTCCTAGGTCTATCCCTTTCTTATCATGGTATCATTAGTATCTGTACTAAAGTCTCCAGGAAGAGGCTATGAGATGGCTAATGCTTCTTCTAATACCATACCTCAGCACTGCAATGGCAGTATTGCCTCTGACCTTCAAAATGTCCAAAGCCCTTCTTGCTTACTCACTCGGGGCTGGAGCACTAGTAGGATTTTGAGGCATTTATAGCTGTAGTATATCCCATAAAAGCCATTTGGGGGCCCAGGCCCCATTGGAATGCTGTCTGCCAGTTGTGCCAGGACTTTTTGCTTGTTCATAGGATGCAGCATTTGCTGTCAGCCACTTTCAGTTCCTACCTTATCAAGCAAATGAAGAGGAAGGCCAATATTTTACCTCTTTGCTCAGGCCTTTTTACTTCTCTCTGCCCATCTGGGTAGCCTTTCTTTAGCTCACACCTGAGGATCTGCATGTGTGTCAGTTATTTCAAGTAACATTGCTGATGTAATGATGAGATGAAAAATAAATTCAGGAAATGTAAATTTAAAGGTTACAAACTAATGGAAAGTCAGGAAATCAGGAAATTGCGCTGATTGTACAAAGCCTTAAATGTCTGCAAGTCTGGAACTACTCAAATTCAGCCTCGAGTCCCCTTATTCTGCACTAAGAGGTGAGATATTTGTAACTTACTGGAAGGGATAGTGAAGAAAATTATGTTTCTGTTCTTAGTCACATTTCTGCAATTCTGTATGATATAACTGAAGCCCCTTGACACAGGAATGGGAGAGTTCTGTTGCAGTCCAGCACCTCCATCATGCTCCCTCTCCAAGAGGCTCATCTGCAGTACTCACTTCAGTCTTCACTGGGTTTGAGAAGGTACAAAGTAAAAAGGAGGGAAAAGAATTAACTTGGTGTCTGTGGAAATACTCCTCTTGAGTTTGCCCCAGCTGCCAGACGTGGAAGTAGCTGGCAGTGGCAGAAGGGCTGCAAGTTTTGGACTTCAGCAGATTTTTAATTCTCATTGACTGATATTTTGCGGGAAGCTCTGAAGCAGTTCACACATCATCCAAACCTCCTCGCCTGTTCGCTTGGCATCCAGCACAGCTGCTGAGGGGTCTAAAGCTGGGATGGAAATATGCAGCCAGGGAGTCTCACCATTAATTCTACCATTTCACCCTGCAGATCTGACCTCTTTAAGAGTGATTTGATGTTTCTTTAAGCAACACCCCGTCTCTATGAAGAAATGCCAGCAGAGGAGAAGTTTCAAGCTCGCTATTTTTATTTAAGCTGTTGGAACAGTATGGACATAATGTAAGTAACTGGACCAGCCAACAGGGTGTCTGTCAGTCAGTGACTCAGTCTTCAGATCAGACAGATGCAAGCCCATATAAACAGGTTCAGCCCAAAAGTCATGATAATAAATAATTTATTTTGTACATTTCAAAACACCAGATACAGTAAAGTGAGTGTTTTCTTTGGAAGCAGGCGTTACTGGTCGGCTGTATTTGCTTCCCGCACCAGCAATAACATGTTCTGAATGAGTGGAGGGAGACTCCAACCACCATTCTGCCAGAGCCTACTTGGTTCTTGGTTGAAGGCTGCTGAGTCTTAGGAAATCACTCTGAAATAAATTAATGCACTGTTTCAAGGTACGTGGCATCATCAGGTTTGCACTCCATCACTCAGAGCACTAGAGAGATCGAGTCGGCCGGATGGGCATCTGAAGAAAGCTGACTTCTAAGGTGGTTTTTTCTCATCATTGTGGGGTTGCTGAGTCACACGCAGCAAATGGAAAATATCCCAGGACATTTAAAGATGACTTTAGGTCATGTGAACTGCCACATAAAACTGGGAAAAGAAATATGTGGCAAAACACTCAGATGAGATGCAGAAAGGTTAAAGCTTGACAGGGAATACTCTGTCCTTCATCCAGAGTCCTCTGTTGGATCCAGGTGCCACTTTTCTTGGAAAGGAGATGAGGGGGACTAACCAGGGGTCACCCTAAAATACTGTTGCCTGCAGCTTGGAAGCATGGTGCTTTGAGATCTTTTCTGGACTATCAGAGGATACCTGGAGGCACCTAAATAGATCACACAATAATATCAAAGATGACCTCTTACCCAGGGCTGCTTTGGGCAGATCCATGGCACAAGCCCTCTCTTCCCGTGGACCCTGCTCTCTAACCTCGCATGGAAGGTACAGGCAGTGGAGTTCAGGGCTTGGGACTGCCTTGAGGAATGTCTCAGAAGGAAATCCCTTGAGCAAAGATGAGACTCTTGTCCCCAGTTGTCTCATAAAACAGGGCTGTGCGGGATGGGAACAGTGAAATACTCAAGATGAGGAGGGCAGCAGCTTGCTCCAAGGAGCCCATGGGAGCTCCAAGAGCTGTCAGTTATGCTGCAGGGCCAAATAGGCTGAGAAGAGCCTGACCCAATCTACAGCTGCCTGAGTTTGATGTGAATGGAGCAGACCGATCTGTGACATCTTAGGGTTTGTATCAGGTGGTCACGGAGTATTTGACCAGTGGTCTCACTCAAACATTTTGATATCTTACTTGTTCATAGTCTTGCTGCCTGCACACTAGGTGAAATTCAATATAGGACCAAAAATAGATTTTCACAAAAATGCAGATAAGTTTTCAAAATGTTGCAAATGCTCTGTGTAAGTTGTGTTTAGAACAGAATTCATCAGTAAGCTGGATATGATCTTGCTAGGAGAAAGGAAGAGTAAAGCATGCAGTCTCCTAAGCAGCATATTCCAAGATAAGTGGTCTCTCAGTCTTCTCTACCCATGCACCTAACTTCGAGGACAAACAATATGAACTAGCATGCAAATCTTTAGCCAAGATCTCTCTTTAATGTGGTCATTTAGGAAAACTTACAAATAGATATTTATTTTTAATATCCTCTAGCTGTGCATGTATTGTATTTGCCTGATCAAGGAGAAAATACAAACTGGTTTTCTCACTCAACTCCCAGGGTAACTTGGCAGATGTAAACCTGAGGTCATGCACACCCTTATTTGCAGCAGCCCCGTTCACATATTTGCATTTATAAATTGAGACATTGATATGTCTCCATTTACAGATCAAGTGCATTAAGTTTATTAGTAAGAAGTGAAAAGCTTTTTGTAGCTGCTAACTCTGCAAACTCAGAGTGGGCTCTGCAAGTTAAAGCTGCTCATGTGTTTATTAGTAGCAGCAATAAAGGTCCATCGGGTTGATAAGCACAGAGATGACTTTTCTTCCCTGTATAGCCTACAATTATTTGTGAAAGTAACCTTGTAGAGCTGATGGGTAAGAAGGAGCGCTTTTTAATAGTCGTCACTCCCTCGGGTACAACTACACTTCCAACACCTGCAATGGCCAGTAAGCACCTCTGCCAACTAAAACACCTCTTCAGAAGAATAACTAATACTTTAGAATAACTATTAGAATAACTAATGCTTCTTTGAAAAGTGGAGGATTAGGTTCATATGTCCTACAATAAAGCACCCAAAATGGTTTTGTTTGAAGCTTTTGGAAGAGGTGGAAGGAAAGAGAGCGTGGAACAGATTGCTTTCACTTAAGGTCCTTCATCAATGGGATGGGAGGGCACTTGCAGGTTGGGGCACTGAAAAATAAATCCCAAAACAGGTACAATCAGCAACAAATACTCTTACAATCCAGGCTCTCAGGCTAGAGGCTCCAAGCTATCAAATACTTTGACAGTCTCAGCAAGCTGGTAAATAAAGAAAAGGTTCTTCCACATAAATCTTTGGAGCTGATGCTCACAAAGAGTGCTTTCAGCCCGGACTTCTACTTCAATGCTCTACAGCTGGGGGAGAGCACAGTGAGTCTTATTTACGCATCCAGCAGCAGTTTATGACAGGCACCATCTCATCTCAAGGGTCTGACATATACATGCATCGGTGTCCAATTCGCAAATTCTTGCATCTAAAAGTTTAATAAGCTCTTCATTTGATTTCTTAATGTTTTTCACAGAAAGTGAACGTTTTTCCTGGCAGAGCAGGGACTGTGAGCTCTTTTATCTGTGCCCCATAAAGGGCTGGGATGTCTCTTTGAGCTTGGCCAATAATTTGAAAGTAATCCAGATTTTGTTTTTCCTGCAGGTTTAAATGAAAAGTGAATGTTTTAAGTGGAGGAGTAAGAGGTACATTGAATTTGGAAATATGACCACAGCAGCAGCAGAGCTGTGGAAAAATGCAAGGAGTTATTAAAATCTTTAAAACTCAATTGTTTAGAAATTAGGTACATAGCTTAAAAATGACATTTTGGCAAAGCTGGGTGAGTTATCCTCCCCATCATATATTACATTAAACCTCTGCCATATATCCAGTCTTAGCTGGCCAGGAGTGTCCCCTGGTTGCCTCAAAACCCACTGAATGACCACAGCACAGCATTTCCAGCCATTGCTCATCAGCACTTGAAGAAGACTTGGTGCTTGATTCTAAATTACTGGAAGCAAAGGTGAACTTCTGCCGTGTACATCGTTTGGGAGTAGATCTGAGTCCTTGGAAAGGGAGGCCTCTGAAGGAGATGATCTTTCTCTCCCATGATACTGCAAGTATCCTAAGCTAAGCAGCTTTGAGTTTCTTAAGGCTGAGCTGCTTCTCTCACGCTGGAGGAACAGAAGAACATCTGGTCTTAGCTACTGTTTTTCAACTGGATCATCTTGTGCCTCACTAAAATGAATGAGAAACACATGCAAGCTATATTTTCAAAAAGTTGTATTTCATTGATGCAACTAAAGTAGTGATTTTCACATGCAATTAGATACACAGATGTAGACAAGCAACAATTTACACACACACTACATTTCCAACGAGGCCCTACGTACATTCCCATATGCTCTACACATGTGAAATATGCGCATGGTGAGGAGGCATGGGAAAGTATTTACATGTGCAATTGTATCTTCCCACAGCAATGCCTGGGAATTAGAAAGCACTAACTTAGACAATATTTTGGATGTAAAATCTGATGACACTTTCATTTCTGTTCTGCAGGCCCCACTATAAATAATGCTAATTATTAATTGTGATCTGCCTACAGCAGCACTTCACCAGGCGCTTTACAGATAGGCCAGAGACTAGGAGTTCATATCACCCTCATCTTACTCTGTTTTTCAGAAGCGTTTTGGAATAGACATCAGTGTCCAAAGCCCTTTAGAAAGAGGCTGTATGCAGGAGTCTCCGAGAGACAGATGAAGAGTGAAGAACTGAAGAGCAACATAGTACAACCAAACCAAAACGTTCAGGAGATACGGGTCAAGATCGTAAAAAACATAAGGTTTTTTTTAAAGTTTTCTTTTTTAATTATATCACATCTTAAGTCCCTTTTGAAAAACTATGGGAATGCTTTCCTTACAAAAAGGTAAAACCCAAAGTACCATTTTCCAAAAAGCGCTACATCCTAGGAAGCAGAGTGAGACTTTGGGAGAAGGCAAGTGGCTGGGGACTTGGCTTGGCCCTCAGCAATGCACGCTCTCCTGCAAGGCCCCTCATGGGCTGTGTGTAGGCTGCCCGAGTCCTAGGTCTCCAGCTGGTAGGATGGGGAATATTAGCCTTCTCTTCCTCAACATGTATGAAGATAATGGCAGAGTGGGATGGGCTGAAGATTGTGCAGTGATTGATAATGTGATAATAGGAGCCATTGATGGGAAAATGCACTCCTAAGAAAATGCTTTTTGTCTGTTTATTCTTCAATGCAAATAATTTGCTCTTTCAAAAACACATTGGTCTGTGATCTGATCTAGGACAGACCTGTAAGAACTACTAAAAAAAACCCAAACCCTAATGACATTAAAGTATTGGGGGGGGGGGGGGGATTTAACAAGCACGGTATATGCTGATGCTGAATTTCTAGGAACCATGGAGCCAGTACAGTGAACTTGCTCGTTCTATCGTAGACCTCGGCGTTGAGTGGGATGGGTTTGTGGCTGACTGTAATGATACCGTGCGGTGTCTTGACCTGTGCAGAGATCTACAGAAGCTGTGACGCTCCGGTAGTTGCTAAAATGTGCTGTTAGGATGCAAAAGCCTGCACAGCATCAGTCATGCAGGGAGATAGCAGCAAGGACCTCGGCAAGGTTGGGGACAGCTATAAGAGCTAATGGTCATCTTCTCAAAGCTGGGAGAAGGAGGTGGCATGGGATAGCCCTGGAGAGGGCCCTTGGACAGGAGGGAGCAAAAAGCCATAGGAAAGGCCAGGGATGGGTGAGGGCACACTTCTGGGGGAGAGGGGTGGGCAGGCAGGGCCTGGGGGACAAGGAGGGTGTAAAGGCAGCGGCAGCTAGTCTGGGGGGTGCGGGGTCATGAGTTGCAGCCACGTGAATTTCCAAGAGCTGAGTACTTAGATGGGCAAGCCCTTACACCCCAAACGACCTGCTCGAATCCTGGATGAGAGCTTGCAACAGACTTCTGCTCATTTTTCAAAACAGATCATTTATGTGCCCCCTTCAGTTCTTGTTTCTATTAACAGGCCAAACAAGTTCTCAGTGCCAACATACTGAAGAAGTGGAAAAGTTAGTTTATAGAAGGGAAAAAGGGGGAAGGAAAAGAATAACAAAACCCAAGTTATTTCCACAATGTTTGCATTCCCATGTCTTAACCACAGTATTCCCAGCACACGGATTTTTATGGTGCATCTGAAAACCAACCACAATGCAAAAGAAACTTCAAAGTTTTTAAGGAAAGCAAAGCTGAGAGGAGACACGGGGAGGGAATTCGGGCTGCCGGGAGCAGCATACGGGAGCAGTGCCGGGCTTTGGTGCTGCCTCCCACCCCGCCCTCCTGCAGTCCCAGCCAGGACCTCACTCTGCAGGTGACCCGGGAATGCAGCACGTGCTAAGGATGGGGAGATCTGTAGAACTCAGTTCGTTAAGGGTTTTTAGTTCCCTTTTAGCAGTTTGAAATAGCAGGGCATGACCAAAATATGTGTAAATGCAGATCCTTTGTCCCTCTAGTTGAAAGAAAGCGAGTCCTGGTGCTGTGGATGTTACACAGGTGGGGAGAGGTGGAGGTCAGGGACTGGAAGGTGGCCCGTGCTCTACCTGGTGGTGGGTCGTAGGTGGAGAGAGGTGAACAGAGGCACCTGTGATATTACGTAGGATGTGCAAGTGTGGAACATTGATGGTGCATTTTACTAAACTAGGGATGTTTAAGAGGCTGAAGGGATTAGTGCATTTAGTTGCCATAAACCTGTATAGCTACAAACAGCAAAGGTTGCAACAGCACCTACATACTTATCACGCACACAAAATCCTTTGTTATTAATAGCATATATCCATTGCACAGCCTGGTTTATTTGCAATAAATAAATTGTATTATGGCATTATGGCTTGGTCATAATCCACTGCATATCCAGTGACTTTAGAGACTGGATTTAAACATTGCCTCAGCTGCTAGATTATGATCTGATCTATTACACTGCAAGACCCAAAGTCACATTTCTGCTAGTGAGAAAATCACTACTACCCTTGCCAGAAGAACTGCCCTGGGGTTGCAGCGTGTAGCAGTGCATGCCAGCATCAGGCTGCTTAGGTGAGAGGCAACGAATTACAAGAGCTGTCCCTGCAGCGATTCCTTCCTTGAATAATACCAATACTGTTTGTAAATACCTGATATCCCATGTTCAAAGAGTCTGGTGCCAAGAAAATGGGTTGGGATTAGGAAACATGATACTAATTAGCAGATACCTGCAAAAGACCTCCAGCCCGTTGGGCTCCTTGCAGGCTGAACTCCTGGCTGGCTGCGGGTAAATCCAGAAAAATGTCCACAGCAGCGGTGAACCAAGCTGGCCTGCCCAGAAGCTACTCATCTAACTCAGCGTTGTGCCGAAAGGTAGCCAAGTGCAATGAAGTATTTTCTAAGCAACTCTTATTTGTATTCAGGAGTCAAGACTTTCTGGGAAAATTTCCCAAATTAAATGGAAAACTAATTCCTTTAAGCCACCTAAGCATGACTGACATGACAAACAGTGAGGTGGCTACCTGGAGCCATCGCTGCCCGTCCTCCCTGCTCAGTGTGCTCAGCCCAGCAGCTTTGTAAAATGACTGGCGTTACTGTGTGCTTCTAAAACCTCTGCCTGAGCTATGGACCAGAGAGAGACTCTCAGCTGGCTGGAAACAGCATAATTTTATCAAAACCAGTCAAGAGGTAGCAGGGTGCATCAGCTGTGAATCTGGGCCGTTGTGTTCTGTTGAGTTTTTCTGTGGCTTTTTTTATTGCATTACACAGGTTTTCACTTCAGGACTCCAATGCCTCTCCCTCGTGGTTTTGGATCTAACAACATGCATTGCTGCAGAGGGCAGAATATCCATGTGAGCACTCTGCACCATAGCCTAACACAGAATCAATATGATTTTTGTTACAGTACTGTCAGTCTGGCTTCTGTAAAGATTACAGATCTGCTGGCTGAGACATTGTATGTCTCCAGTGTAGGAGACAGTCATTGCCAAAAAGGCAGTCAAAACTATTCCCAGTTTAAGGGAAGAGAACAGAGCCCTAGAAATAAGTGAGATTTTCAAGAAAGCTCAACATGGCTCATACAATCGGGGCTAGCTCGGATGTTCTCTGGGCATTGAATTAATGTAACCAGGCTTTTGGAAGAGCATCCTGAACATCCCAGATTTGAATTTTTCTGATGTAAGCAGGGGGAATTTCACAAGTCCATCCTTTCCACCAGCATCACTATACGTCCCTGTTAGCACTGACACTGCATTGCATCTGTAGGACATCTGGATGTCAGGTGGCCTGCTGAAAGCCAGAGGGGGACTTTGAGTGTATTTTGGGATCTGTAGTGTGACTAGGAGCCTGGCTTATACATTTCCAGGGTAAATATTCACTGCATGCATGCATTGAACAGCACAGTGCATGCACCCACAAAGCTAGTGCATCTCGGTTATTACAGATTCAAAGCCTATGTGCTAGACAGCAGATTTGCAGTTTGTGTTCACATTTCAGTCCCAGGCATGTGCGTCTAACTGCACACGTGCTTCGGGAGCACACACCCCGATTCCCTCCGGGATTCCCTGTTAAGGAATACAGCAGCTCTGACCTCCCATGTCACGTCTTACAATGCTGCGAAGCACCACAGCTCTGCAGATTCCCGTTTGAGCGAGAGCGGTCCTGCCTCTGCCACTGCTCCTGCTGGGGAGCAGCGTTTGAAGATAGTGTGGTAGCCAGTACCAGCTTATATATACATCCCTGCAGCCTGTTTTCCACCATGGCATCCTCTGCAGACACATAATAGTGGTAGTCACTGAGCTAATGAAACGTTGTCCCCGACTATGCGCCAAGCAGATGCCAGGAGCCGCTTCCCAGGCAGTGAGTCCATCCCGTGTGATGGAGCTCCTCTGCTCTCTGAGGGTTTTGTCAACACCTCAGTATTATTAAAATGTTGGTTTTAAAGTCAATTTCCTTTTCTTTTCTTTGTAGTTTATAGAGTGTTGCTGAAGACCTTCTCCCAGGCTAAAATGAGGATCAGTTCCAGGTTTGCAGTCATATCAACAGTAGGTTCGTGATTTATTTCTAAGGTGCCTGTGTAATTACCCGTGCCCCCCACACACCTCCTGTTCACACTGATTTTCCCTGTAGCTAATGAGTCTTCCCAGAGAGGAGGAGGAGGAGGACTGGTTGGTTCACTAAACCCCCATGCAAATGATTGAGTTTCTAAAATGAATCCAGCCTCTGTTAAAGACAGTGTCTCACAAAAGCTGTCAGGCCTTATTGTAAATGTAGATGGCTCAGCTTTCTTAAACTGAACATTTCTGCCAAGTTTTGCCAACAGCATCATATTGATGTTCTTTTTTTCCCGCTATTTCTGTTTTGGTCAAAGTGTTGATGGATTTGTTTTGCCATTATAGGTTCTGTCATCTATACCAGCATGTTGCCTACACAAGGCAGGGTTCGGCCAGTGGTGCAGAACTTACAGCCCCAAAAGATACTCTTAAATATTTGGATATCTGGATCCAATATGTGTTGATACTGGGAGGTGTTTGGAGCAGTGGTTATGTTCCGAAATTAAGAAAGGCTGCCTTTGGTACCGAGTTTAAGTTAAGTATCTTTTCCATGCAATGATGGGATGAGCTTTGTCAACCTAAAAATAGGTTTGCGTGTCTTTGTGCGATTACTTTTTTGCACCAGCTGCATGAATCTGGGTGTATCTGTACGTTACAGAGAGCTGACGTAAAGCGGTCCTCGTCAGGGTACCTGGAGGAGCTGCGAGGGACCATTTGGTAGCCCATTAGAGCAGCCAGCTGGTCGCCAGCCCCATTTGTACCAGATAGCCCGGCGTGGGGTTGCGAGCCAAATCTGGCAAGTGGACAGTACCAGCTGCCGAACTGGGCGCCGGCCAGCGGCCAGCCCGCGTGCAGAGCAGCCTTTGAACTCTCGTCTGAAGCGAGCTGTGCGTTGGCCCCCAGCGTAAATGAGAGCAGCCTGGAGACTGTTATAAATTACAAGACTGCTCTAGCCCCAGAGGCAGGCACACATCTGGCCAGGCTCCCATCAGGGGAGCGGTGCTGGAGGTATTGCTTTGGCTCCGTCTCGCAGCCAGACTTCCCTTTATTGGGGTGATCTTCTCATGGCTGCTTATACCGGGACTGGGCTATCAGAGCCGAGAAGTCATTTCCATCTTTGCTGTTCTGGAAATGTTAATCCTGATGCAAAGTGTTGTCAGCCTCCGTGCCTGACCTCTTGCCTGCGATCGGCCCGCTGACCAGCCTGCCCTAGGTAGGATCACCCTTCTCTCCCCATCACCAGCAGCTCTCTTCAGGATTCCTTGACAAGCACCTGGCCCAGTGCCGGCTCTTTTTGTCCCGGGGTGTGGATCAAAACCAGCAAAACCTCATTCAGCTGAGCTCCAGGTGCAGTCCGAGTTCAGACACCCTCTGCTGATGTTGTCCAACTTTGCGTTGGGTTGCTGGGCTGATCTCAGCACAGAGGCTCAAAGTGGGTGGAAGCCACCCAGACTAAGATCCCTTTGCGCCTTGTGCCCTCCCTGCATGGCTGTGAGGAAGGATCAGGGCACTTTAAACTCAGTTCTACATCTGCTACTGTGTTTTCAGTGTAAAAGATTTCAAGCTTTTACGTTTTTCTCTAATCACTTAGAAATGAGTTTTTGAAAAGGCAACCAGAGTCAAAAAAACCAAACCACCAGTGCAAACCAGTCACGAGCCCTGTTAATGTCGCTTTTTCCTGAAATGGGGCATAAACAAAGTAGACAGCAGCTCTGGAATGTAATGAATTCTCGTGTCGATACAAACCACTTAATTCACTTATCTGCAGGTAATTTAGCTACTCCTGAGGATGAAAACCCTTTTAAGTATCCTTCCCTTCACATGATTAGGGGGAGAAGGAAGAGCATGGGGCAGTGTGATTGGCAGAGGGCAGTGCTTAGCAGGCTGGGTGAGCCAGGCAGCCCTTGGCCAGAGCACTGGCTGTGCACAGCTCTCTTTTCCCCTATCAATTAAGCAGTAATCGGTCTTGATGGTGGCTTTCTGCTAGGGAGAAAAGTTCATCTTTTCATTTCAGTGCCCCTGAGTATCCTGAAACTCTTCAACTGGCAGAAAAATGACATGGAAAAAAATGGATGGAATTGGTTTTGCTGTATATTCAGATAAATTAGTATGATTTCAGATATATATGGTAATTTATCTCCTTTTATAAGCATAATTCTTAACATCAGATATCAGTTTTGGAGGGCTAAATGTTTGGGATCTGGAAAAAAATGCCCGTACTGAATGACTCCTGTCAATCTGACAGCCAGGCTCACGTCCCGCATCAGTCCCTCATCCCAGATGCTCTAGGGATGCTGCTCTAAAAGCCTTCTGTCCCAAAACCCAGGGGATTTCCAAGAAAAGGAAGAGTGTTCAGTTTTTACCTTCTCAGCCTCATCAAGTGGGAAATATGATTCTTCACACAAAGGCTGAGCTACTGCCCACTGGGCTCCACTCTCTGTAGGGGATTTTGGAAGACAGAAGATACTAATTATAACAACAAGACTTTTATAGACATGCTCAAGTATTTGCAAGATCACTTTAAAAATATTATACAAAGGAAGTGTTTTCAGAGGCAACACGTACCAAATGGACAATAATAATGACGAAGTAGTAGCACTGACAGAAGATACTGAAAAATTCAGTTTTGGGGAGAATTTGTAAAACGAATCAGGTTTTCCAGATGAAAGACTGCTTTTATTCTGTCACTCTGCTGGGTGCCTGGTAGGAGTTGGAAGTTGGGAACTAGATGCTCCTATTCCTCTCCAAAATACTCCATGTTTTGGTAGTAAAACATCGTCTCCCAATTCTCCTCACCGTCTCCCAGTTTGTGGTTTGTTTGGGTTTTTTTCCTAGAATTAAGGCTTTTAGCTGAAAAAGGAACATTTTGAGGAATTCCGACAGTGATCACAAAAGATTGAAAAATCAGTTATGGAATATATCCATAACCCTTATTGCAGATGTCTATGTGAGATAAGTATCAGCTGTATGTTGCACCCGAGTGGCACATGGGACCAGGCAGGAAAACACGTGGCCCCGTAGGACACCCTCGGTGGTGGAGGGTTGTGTTAAGAGTCGCCTGGCCGTGCTTGTTTTGTACCGGCCCTTTCTTGTGTGATCTTGAACAATCTCTTCCATTTATTTGATTGCATGTTTAGGGATGAATGTAGCTCCCAGGAAATCTTGTACAATTCAGCTGACCTGCCCAAGAGAGCAAAATTTGGCTGTTTGTATCTGCTGTGTGATGCCCTGGAGTCCCCTGGGTGAAAGGGGCTATGGAGGTATGGAAAAATTTAATTTCTTTTTAAGTGCTGGGGGTGCATGGGAGGGGGAGGAGGTCTGTGCATGGCTATGTCAGCCTGGGGAGTACAGAGTGTGTTCCCATATGGTCAGTTTTTAGGATTTCTCCTGTTTCAAATCTGCATAAATGGCCCACTCAAGGAGGCCCAACTATTAAAAACAGCTGACAACGAAAAAGGGGGAGGTGAACGCCAAGCAAGCAGCAAGTCAACTATGTAACTGAGCTGACAGATGGCAAATTAATGTTGTCAAATAGAAAGAAGTACATAAAGCTAAGGAGCACTATGACCAGATTGCTTTCTTGCACATGAAGTCTTTAATCATATGGATATCCTTGCTATTTTTACTCTAATGAGATTGGGAAAGAAAAATAAGACTGAGGCATCAAATTAAAGATGAATTTGCTTTGAATCCACAAGAAATTGAAGCCCTTGAAGAAACAAGGGGAATTATTTGCCAGGCAAAATTAGTGTCACAGATGAACTTGTTTGTGCTTCTGAATTTTGGCATGTTTATTTTATTCGTAATATTGCTGTAGCGAAAGAGCGTAATAGCCAGTGTAGGTAAGCAGTCAAAGGAAGTCGAGTGAAAACTGATGTTCATGGAGCTTTTCGCCCTTAGGCAAAGGCAAAAAAACCCAACCCACCAAAATGCTTCCATCTACTCATTGCTAAAAGGAAAAAAAAAGAAAAGTAATTTCTGTTGCAATACAACTCAATGAAATGCCAATGGGCCAAGTATACTAACATAAAATAACTATTTGCCCATCATGAGTTTTATACTGAGAATATGAATTTGCTTTGTTCCGTGAACATCTTTAATGGTAAATGTGAGGATCTCTTTTAATCAAGAGGTTAATGTGGGCTCTGACAACTATTAAGGTATTCACACCTCTGATTAAAGAGAGAATCGGCCTGTATCTGAGCAAGGAGCTCGGTAAACAAATACATCAATCATGGGAAAATATCCCCCAGTATGTGTGTGGTCAGAGAAAGCCAGCCAAGGCAGTTAAAAGGAAGCAATTTTCCACAGTGCTTGGAGGTAGGTAATATAAAATAATCCATAATTAAGTTTAATCGTGGCTTATCAGACCTTTCTAGGACTGTGAGCATTGCATTTAATGTTTAACATACTATCTTTGCTATAAGCTTTCTCTGATGCCATTTCGTTGATACTACAAGTCCATTTTATTTGGAAGTGGCAGATGTGACAACTATGTCTGGAGGCCAGATTCGTAGCTGATACGACTCAGGATAGCTGCGGCAAGCTCTGATATTACATGGACTAGACCATCCGCTAATAAAAAATGGGTTTGCTCAATGGAGCCAACGGAGCAATGCAATTTACAGGTAAGAGCCTGGCCCAGCTATTGTGCTGTTGCTGTGTAATGGCCAGATCCAAGTCCCTAAGTCTTTCTGTTGGCTTGAGCTAGAAGCTGCTTCAGGCCCCTTGTAAGGACAGTAGTTCTTCTACTAGAAGGGGAAAGTAGTGCCTGCGGCTCGTAAAGAAGCAGGTACCCTTCTGGTCTTGCCTGCGGCAAGCAAGGAACAGCCTCTCAGGGGCTGGACCTGGGTCAGAGGTGGGCTTCTCAGCTCAAGAGTACAGAGGGTGAAACCGTCAACGGTGGCCGAGGCTGTTGGCTGTGGCTGAAGAAGTCTGCTGTCCCCCAGCCCGTGCAGCCCGTGGTTTTACAAAAGGGATTTGTGTTAGCAGAGTGTAAAGACATCTCGCTGCTGCAAATGGCCTTCCCATCCCTATATTTTTCTCTTTAAGTCTTATGGGAAGTGGGCAGTGATGGGGAGGAGCTTGTCGCTGAGCACCAGCACCACTGTTAGCAGCTTTGCACACTGCATTAGGTACAGTGTGGAAGAGTTTGGTTTTGTTTTGTTTTTTCTAAAGGGAACAATTTACTGAACTTTCAAATACTAACAGGTATTTTTTGCAGCACATGGCCAGCAGCAGCAACAAGTCACAAAACAAACCTTAACCTATTCATCCCTTTGAAGAGTGTATTTTAGCAGAAACATTAACAAATTGGAGGCTGATGTGGGAGGATCTGATAAACCATCCTAACCCGATCACTACAATCAATACTAATGCTGGAACAAAGTTGGTTTACTTCACTTTCGCGCCAGTAGTGTATAGCATCTCAACCAATAACATTAAGATCTCAAAGGCTTTTAGTAAATCAGTTCCTTCAAGAATGATATATTAAGATGACACCATTCAGGATTAACGGAAATATATATGGTCCAGTAAGCCATGCTAATGGGCTAAATGCTAAAATCTCAATCTGACCCTAACAAGGGTCATCTTAGTGGCCTGTGACCACTGGGACTTCTTAGGAATGTGGCTTCATTTTCCCCAAAATGTCAAACTTCTTGTGTACCTCGTAAAGAGAATATTTTAATTTGAGTAATCCCAGGGTTGGGCATGCTTTTCAGAACTGCTGCTATATATCGTAAGTATATAATGTTTACTTCAGTATAATGCTGCAGATCTTTTTACTTAGTGTGTCAGCATTTAACTAAAGCTGAACAAAGTTTTGCAGGCAGAGATTTTTATTTCCCATTTCAGAAAGAAATCTAGTTTGGAGCTAAGTGGGAACTGTTCATTAATCAAAACATGCCACTTTAATACTGTCAAAATAAATGCTCTTATGTACCGAGATGACATTTACATAATTTAATTTATAATCTTTAAAATCAAAAAACACCATCCTGAAAAAAAAAAAAGTAAAGTTCACTGAAATACAAAATAGCTGATTGTAATTTTGATGACAAAGTTGGAGAAAATGTTCTGGAGAGGGGACACAGTTTGAAACATTGTTGTCTGCTTTGGCAGTTCTTTGGTGGACTGGAAAATGGGTTATTTGCAGAGCTCCCCTTTTTAACTAGCTGAGAGAGTATCTGTTGACTGTTTTTCAAACCTACCCTCATGGCTTTATGTTTAAATGCTGTTTCCCAGTTCTTCATCCAGGCCATCATATTTTCCAGGTCCCTTTGAATTCAGACACATCTGGACTTAGGCAAGCCTCCTTCATTTATTTTCACTCTGGACTTGCTGAGCCACGTCAGGGTTTTTGTGAGCACGTGCGTGATTTGCAGGCTCCGAGCCTGCAAATGCCAAGAGTCCTCAGCGTCCTCCCAAGGCTTGTGACTCCCTATGGCACTTGGGGATCCGCTCCTCATCCTGTAGCACTGGGTTTCCACGAAAAAATCCTGCCTTCAGCCTGTGAGCAGGGGCAGACGTGCTGAGAGAGGGGAGGACAGGACCAAGAACCAGACCCCCCCGGGCAGGCAGGTTCTCTGGCTAGATGCAGAGTTAATGCGAGTGCTTCGTTTTAAGCATGTCCTAGTGCAGCTATCTCATTTTAGGCACGTGCTTAAGTAGTTTTGTGAACCAAGGCTTTAGGCTGCTCAGGACAGGACTGCTCTCCCTGCAATGCTGGGGTCTAGCACTGTGGGAAATCTTTTTTTTTTTTTGTTCAGGCTTCAAAGGCTGATCATGGTCCAAGTAAGAATAAGCAATTTGCAAGCAGCGGAAGAATCAGCGTAATCCGTCAGCTGTCCCAAGGTGCGTTGGTTTGTAAGTACAAAGGGCTGTAGGTAACCCTGTTTATCCCAAATAACGAGGCCTGGAGAAGGGCTCAGAGGGAGGTGGCAGCCGTCCTTGCTCGCGCGTGACCCTGGCACGGGATGGACCCGTGGCCTCCTGGCAGAGGGGCTTGTGCCTCCCTGCTGGTCCAGGGCTTTGGGCTCAGCTCTTCCAGAGCTGCGCATATAAAAACAACAGCTAATAAATAAAATGTTTGCTATTTCATTGGCAAAAGGAAGAAAAGCTACAAAGAAAACACCTACAATAGATTTTTTTTTTTTTTTTTTTAAACATGGTTGGATGAGAGCTGACGGTCTGTCACAAAGACGCTTCTTTGGCTTTGTTTTGACACTAGATTTCAGTCGGTCCAATGGAATTTTAATGCTATGGCCAAGTATAACATCAAATAATGAAAAACTTCAATGGTAAACATTAACACAAACAGGCATCAAGTATATTAAACATCTTTTAGAATGCAACAGGCCAAATCTGCAAATTGGGAACAGGTCCCTGAGCTGGCACACTATAAAAGCAGGCTTCAGTTTGCCATCTCCGGGACCTGTTGATGGAATACAGTGTATATCTGAGTTAGACTCCATTACGTGTTCAGATTAAACTCTGTGTAGCATTGATTCAGCTATTTGTTTTGGCTACAAGGAGCCGGTGTTCAAACATGGGTGCCTAAATGGGATGTCCGTAGCCCAAATCTGCACTAAGGGGACTAAGTGCTTATTTTGTAAGTCCGGCTACTGAGGCCAGCAGCTGAGCCCAAGCCTTGCAAAGCCAATGTTGAAAACGGGGCCAAATTTTTCAAAACTCAGGGCCTGCAGTGTGTGCCTGGGGTTTTTCAAAAACGCAAAATCCCCTGCAGCTCCCACGGGGCGCAGGTGCGAGTGATTGCTACCATGCATTAAGGTTGTAGTCATTAATGTCTAAAAAAGCATCAGATGAGGGTTCGGCTATCCTGGTTTGGGGGACACTGCATGGTTTTTGATGACTGGGAGTTCGATGTTGGAGAAATGCACTGGATTGAGGAGTGGTGCTTCTGCTTTTTCCAGTAAGTAAATAATAAATAATATAATAAACATGCCCCGTGAATAAGTCTCTGCCATTAAAATAATTTCTTAGCTATAGAACCAATTCATGCGTGAACCCCCCATAGCATGCAAAGGCACATACGTGTCGCCTGAGCATTATATCCTTCTGCAGGCAACTGGGCTATATCCCAAATGCCAGCTTCCAGCGGGGTTATTTTCCCCACTTTGATTCATAATTACCGATCACATGGGAGGATAGAGAGGAAAGGCCCAAGGTTTTTTTTTGTTCCTCATTTAATAATTTAATTTGTATTCTGATCTTCAAATCCCAATAGCATCATGTGAAGCAGAGAAACTCGGCAGGGGAGGGGGGAGGAGGGATAGCGGAGGGAGCCAGGGCTTTCTATTTCCATATGGTGAGCCTCTCCTCCTCGCGATCACAGCTTGTCATCTGTCTTCTTTTAAACTTCAGATCCCCTGTAAAAATCTTCCCAGCAAAGAATGGGCCATAAATGTGACACAAAGACAGTCCAAGTGAAGAGATTACCATGGGGTAATCGTGAAGCATGATTTCATTAGAGGAATTCTTTACATGCGGGCATGGACGCAGGAATAACCGGAGCCACGGGAACCGTGTATTTCTGAAGTGGGGCACAGTGGCAGGAGTCCTACTGATATTCTGGGGAGATAAGCCTGTGTATTCCCCTTTCATTTATGTGGCAGACAAAATGATATGTGTCTTCCTCATGGTCTAAATCGTGGTCAGATTAAATGGTCAGATCAAATCACCACCTTGATTTACCCGGTTTTAAAATGGATAATCATCACGGCACAGAGGAGCTACCAGCCCCACTGCCTCTCCCTGCCAGGGACAACTCAGTGTTAATATCCCACCAGAAGAAGGAAGGGAAATTGTTCTAGTTTAGAGACTTTCTGTAAAGTAACAATATTTTCATCTCCTGATGTACAACCACGGGAGAACAGAATAAAACATTGCACCTGGTTTTTCTGTGACCCAAGTGCTGCTCCCATGCCACGCTTCTGAGCGCCTTTCTTTGTCGAGTTACTTCATGCAAACTGTACTTAAAAAAATGAAGTTAATAGCTTATAATCTAATTGAGTGTAATGCAAGCGTCTCTGCAGTTGATTTTCGTACATGCCCCATGCAGTGGGTCATTCACTGCGGGGGGGGCGGGGGGGATGGGGACAAGGGGGATGGGGACAAGGGGGACAGGGTTCGCTACAGCTCATTTGTTGTGAAAACTCTGGATATCATCAGAACAGAACCATTTCTGTGGAAAGGCCTTGTTTTCCTCCTGCGCCTGAGAAGGGTCTGCTCTTGCAGAAATGGTTTGCACTGATGGTGGGGCAGGTCTGGTAGCAGGAGGGGAGTTGGGGAGCGGTGAGGGGGTGCACGGCCAGAGACTCTCCCGGGGGGGAGCAAGGCTGCCAGAGACCTTAGCAGCCATGGCACAGACTGCCTGGGCACCTCACGCATGGGGATTGTCTGCCCAGTTCCCTTTCTGTGAGGAGGAAAGTAGGTTAGTGGAAATGCATACGGGAACTCCTGGTTTGGGTCAAGGTGTATTTCTGATTTAAGCTACACGATCGACTGCTGGAGGTCCCTGGGTGCTGACACAGCTGAAACATGACTTTGCCCCGCAGAAGAGTCCAGACCAGAGCCATCACCTCTTTCTCTCCCTCTTCCATAGATGTGTTGCAGAGAAGACCCAGAAGACAGCAGCAGAGCGCTGCTATGGTGAAGGCACATCACCCAGCCCGCAGCTTGGCGAGGACTCGGCTGGAGGTGGCTCAATCCATGCAGGTAGGGTGTTGTGGATGCAAAAGCTCCTCCTGGGAGCCACAGCCATGCAGGCCTCCACCTACCACTGCTTCTGCCCTCCCATCCCTCCCTGGGACCACGCAGCCCCTTGCGTTTAGCAGGTGCCTCTTTTTCCTTCCCTTCCCATCTGCGCAGGCTCAGATGAAGATGGCAGGTCACCTCCCTGCAGTACCTGCTGCGGGCAAACCCAGGTCTTCGCCCTCTTAGAAACTACATTGGACCTGCAGAAACTATTGCAGGAAACAAAGTGACCGGCGGGAGCGGCCCCAGTGGGCCACAGCAGCTTGGTCTGTGCCAGGGTTTCCCGATGTTACTGCTCTGTCCCGATGAAACGTTATACAGAAAGATATAGGCAAAGCATTACGCTCACAGCCTTTGCCAACAAGTTATGTTTTAATGTAATTTAACTGTAATCTCAGAGTGTTTTTGTTAGCTATAATTAGTAAAATATGTCTGTTTTCTGTGTTCCTTGAAGACGTCTGAACTCCTGCCAGTTCCCTATAGTTTTCCTGACATGCAGCGTAACAAGCAGACCACCAAAATGTATTTACCAATAACTGTTTATTTACATTCCATGAAATCTAATAACATTTGCTGCCTTCATTCGGGATAAATGCTGGCCAAAGTGTAAAGCATAAAAAAATAAACACTGCCTTAATTTCTAACCCAGTCCACAGAATATTTTATTTTTGCTCAATTTGCCCTGCCTGTTAGCATTTTGGCATTCTGCTGCTTGGAAGTTGAAAAAAAAAGCTGAAAAAGTTCTGTAATGTATCTTCCTGTTCAGTCCAAAACCTTGCAGGGATTTCCTGGACATTTTACTTTTCATTTCTAAAGTCTGCACAAGGCTGGTATTTAATTTCTTTGTTTTCAAGCTCTCACAAGCATTTGAAACCATATTGCAGAGAAAACGTCCAGGGCACTAAACAGCAACGGTGGTTGGTGTTGCACCAGTGCCAGCGTAAAGCTCTTATTCTCCCAGAGTCATTGGCTTTGCTGGTGTAAAAATAATCAGAATTAGGTCTGTATCTTGTTACTAACCCAATCTGCTCTTGTTCAAGAAATTGTAACTGAGGGCAGAATCGTCATCTCAAATCTTAAACAGGTTCCTCTCCTCCTGTATCTGGTTTTGTTTATATGAGTACATGCTTTCTCGAAGCCCAGATAATCCAGACGGTGTAGGGAGGAGAGGTCACACACAACAGCTGTGGGCGATACCCGCAGCTGGCAAAACCTGACGCAACTCAAGTTCATGGCAGGGCTGCCCGGTCCTAGCCCAGCTGGGGAGGTGGGCTGGTGTTTCTGCCTGCTCCTGTAACACCAGTGGGCTCGCCCAGGAGAGCGGGAGCGAGCGCTTGTCTCCGAGAGCCTCGCAGGAGGCGGACGCGCGCGGGCAGCTGGAGGGGCTGCGGGAGGCTGCGTACGCGCGGCGAGCGCCAGGCTTCCGTGGTGTCACTGGTGCGTTGCGCTAAAGTCCGGGCAGAGCTGGGTAGAGCGATACGCTTGCTGAATCGAGCAGCGAGACGGGTTTTAGAGGGAACCGGAGTGCACGAGCCGCCCGTGCTGATGGGAGCGACGTGCGGAAGCGGAATGCCACCGCGTCCCCTCCCAGGGGCTGCAGCTGCAGGGTGCGTTAAGACCTCGCACGCTTGGCTGCCGTTGCTGCTCCTCAGCTGCTGTGCCAGCGCCCGGCGTCTGCCGTGGGTGAGCTTCGAGCCGAGCTTCGAGCCGAGCTTCGAGCTTCGAGCCTGGCGTGTGGAGCAGGGAACCGGCGCGGCGCTGCCCCACCGCTCTGCAGCCAGCGCCGGGCTTTGCTCCTGCCTGGAGGACCCTTCTTTGCAAAGTGCCCCAGCCCAGCCATCTCTCCCCGGCACAGGATCTGGGGTGCCCGTCACCGTCTGGAGAACGTCTCTTCACTGAGTCTGAGGTCTGAGAGATCTTGGTTGTGATTTGGAGAGGCAGTGGCTGTGCCTTAGGTCTTGACGGGGGTGATAGTCCCTTTTTCTGGGGTACAGGGTCACTGCTGTGTCTTTGGAGGAACCGGCTCCCAGAGGAGCCCCAAACCACAAGAGAGACCGTGGTACTGCTGCAGCTTTGGAGAACTTGTTTTTAAAGCTGTTCCCTGAAAAGCAATCTCCACCTTTCTTTACATCTGACATAACTGGTATTTTGTTAAGGCAGAGACCATTTGCACTTTTCTAGATGCTTTCAGTTAAGGAGCTCCATACACCGAACGTTTTAACGAGTTAATGAGTTAAGCCTCAGATTAACAGAGTTGTCCAGGAAATGCTGAGCAATCCCATTCTGTGATGGAGATCATAGGACACCTTCTCAGCTACGTGTTTCCAAACTGCCTTGGGCTCTCTTGTCTCCATACTCTCTTAAATTGAGAGTAAAACTTTCCCTGCCTTCAAGTGAGAGCAAAATTTCAAAGATTTTGGAGGGCTTCCTTGAAAAATTTCAGGCTCAAAGGTAATAAAAGTAAAATTCAAAATCCAGTCCAAGCAAAACCAGACACTGGTGTGGGATGAAGAGCCTGCCCTGTTAGCATCTCCTTCTGGATATGGCAGTGGTGGCACAGTGCTTTTTTCCCCTGACAAATTGCCCATCTACCCAGGCTTCTGGCAAAGCTCAAGTATAGATCCTTTGGGATAATTAAGAAAAAAAACCCTGAAAATTACAGGTTACCCAGTTTTGGCTTTTCTTTGATTGCATTTCTGGGTTCCTGTCATTTTATACATTCAATTTTCCTGTGTGTGAGCCTTGCGTCGTAACTGGTTAGATGGTTGTGGAGTGGAGGAAGGAGAGGGGTTCAAAAAAAAAAAAAAATTCTCCGAGAGGACTGCTCTCCTGCAGACCGCGCTCGACAGACAACACACGCCGCAACATTCCTTCATTGTTCCGGTAGGATGCTCGGTAAATTGAGCTGTAAATAACTCCATAAACTGTTTACTGCTAAAATCATGTTTCCGAAAGCAGGGAGCTTTCAAAAGCGAGTGTAAGAAGACACAGCACGATGCGATGGGGACGGAGATGAAACCAGCCACGATGCGGGCGCGCAGGCAGGGCTGGTCCTGCCCTTCCAGCGCCTCGCCATTCAGCCCGGCGCTAAGCTGGCAGCTGCTTTCGGTTACAATTTAGTGGGTGGTTCATGCTTTGCTAAACCGCATCCCAGTGTTTTGGGCTCAGCCAATTGGGGAGCTGCCATGTGACCCAGCCACCAGCCAATCAGCAGGGCTGGTTTTGAATGTTAAAAAGCTGCCATAAACCAGCCTGGGCAAGTTAGAAGCCAAGAGTGTTTTCCGGAGATAATTATAAATACTGGGAAGCGAGGAAAAAAAGAAAAAGAGAAAATTTGGGATGTGCTGACATAAAGAAAAACCAGAGCAAAGTGCTTTCACCCCGTGTTTATAAACAAGCCGTCCCGCAGCAGTTGATGGGCTTAGTGAAGGCATGGCTTTGGAGTGGGAGAGGAAATCATCTTAAGACTTTTGGACCACACGAAAAATTTTTGGAGACAAAGGCTGAAAACAACCAACAAAACCAGCAATAACAAAATCCCTTGGTAGAAGAGATATTTCCTTCATTGTGGGGGATGGATTCGCATGGATGTGACTGAGTGCAATCCCCAAGCTGCTAGTCATCAGACGCTTTATTGCAGATTGTGGTTCTTTCTCATTTAGGCTGGAAATTTCTCAATTTGATACCTGAAAAACCAACAACAGAAACCCGTCGTGACAATCTGGGCCCATTGACGGTGGTGGGAGATTTGCCATAAATTTCAGCGGCCCCAAGCTTGTGCCCATGGTGCAGCTCTACTGATTTCAGCAGCACCTTGGGACTGTCGAGCACGGCAGAAGGCCAGATCCAGTGTGGGGGTTTGTTCTTTAATTTGGGTTTTTTTGCTGAAGAAGCAGCACACTCTCCTGTGAGGTACCTGCTAGCATGAGACATTGCCACTCAGCTTTCTGCTAGTCATTTTTATGTAAATACTGCCTACATTTTAAGGCATTTCCAGAGTGTAGGAGTATTTCGGTGCATAGAAATGATTTAAGAAGACCAGCTTTTACACCTTTTTAGCTGAAACTGCAACATGGCAAAAAAGTATAAATAAAGTAGCCCAAGAATATTGAGTTGTTTTAATCTATTGGGAGTCATTAAAGTAGACTGGTCTACTTTTTTCACTTGAAATTGGGATTCTCCGTGGAGGTGTATGGAGAGTGTAGAACTGGACGGGCTTGAAAGGTCGCCCAGCTGAGAGTCCCACTGCCCCCAGCCGAGCGTCGGCTAAATCCCTTCGTAAAACACTCAGCAGAGGAGGTGGAAAAGTAGGTCAAGCTCTGCTCACAAATACACCTCTTACATGTCGCCAATTCTAATGAAATTAGGGAATGAATCAGTATTAAAACCTGGGCAAAGGGGATCAAAACTTGGTCAAACTCTCATAGGGAGAGTGAGTCCAGCTGTAACTACTGACTAGTCCGTGTCTAAAAAAGCTGTAGAAATAAAGTAAAATAGACCTGTGTGTTCTTAGAGGGGAAAAAAAAGCAAAAGCCAGGGGAAAAAACAACCACCTTCATGCAGCATTTGGTGCAGACATGGCCCCAGAGCTTCTCCTTGTCTGTATCCCCACCCCCTACTCCTTGCTCCCTCTTTCCAACACTCCAGCTATTTTTTGGTGATTTATTTCATAATCAAAAGCTGCTTTGCAAGAAAAAATAAAACAACAACGCAAAAAGCTCTCTGACTCATCCGAGCAGGACCCAGTCTAGTTTGGATGCAAACACTGCGAAAACAGCACGGGGTTAGGGAGCAGCTGCCGGGGGAGCATTTCTGGGATGTCGTTTCAGCCCTGACCGAAGTAACTTCTTCTTTTTTTTTCTTTTTTTTAAAGTACCCTGACAATTAGTGGTAAAAAGGTCACTAGTAAAAATGAGTTTTGCGGTTTTGCAACTTTGCATTAAAAAACCCACCACACTTCTGGCACTGTGTCCCCTGGTTGGCAGCCCTTCCGCAGACCGAATTGAATAAGCGTGCAGGCTGAAAAGCCCGTTCAGATCGGTCCCTCTAGGTCAGGCTTTCGTTACGTTAGCAGGGTGTTTGGGAGTTTGTGTTGCACCTGCCTGCAGTACATCTGGCTGGAGAATTAAAAAAAAAAAAAAGCAGGGGTTTAATGTTCCCTCAGTCCCAGCTTCTCACCCTCCGTGAGCCCTGGAATATATCATTTACAATTAAAATATAATGAAATCAAATTGTGAGATCATTTCAAAGTTACTGACCCTAGTGTTTAACAGGTTGTGAATGTTTTCACAAAGGCTGAGGTGGTAGAAATATTTTATTCCATATTCTTTATCCTTCAGAGACCTCAGAGTAATAAACAATTAAGTTGAATTCAAACTAACTGTGGGTAGCACAAATTCTCTTTTATTGGGTGTCCAATACATCGCTTTTTTCTTTGCGCTTGTACAGAACTGGGACCCAGGCTTGAGGTGTCATCAGAGATGGTGAAAGCAACTGAAAATTACAGTTCCACTTAAGGTTTTGCAATGAGAAATGACATCAAATACAGCCTGGAAAGGATCCGATGCTCTCTAACAATCCCGTATCTCAAGGACTTCCAAACCGGCATTATTTCAGGCAAGTACATTGGGGGTCAGGTGCCTTGTTAATGCATTTAGGACCTGTCTGAAGCTTCGGTGAGCTTCATGGAAGAACCAACAAGTTGTTGTATGAGGTGTTGAACTTCTAAGCCTCGTTTCTCCTGGGTTTTGTCTTCCTTTTGGTCTCAACACGCTTCCCTCTCGTCTCCATGACATAACCCGGCTGCCTCCCTCTGTAGCAGAGCCTCAAGTGTAGTTTCGTCAATGGGGTTTCTCAGTGGGATATTTTTACCAAAAAATAACCAATGACAATGACCAACCCGATCCATCTTTGGACTGGCTCTGGTCTAGAAGTGAAATTATGTTTTCTAAAAAGTTGTTATAGAGATGTAATCCATTTTCTTCCCAATGGGCAGGATGACTTCGGCAACATTTTGGTGGAACTCCAGGCACATTGGAAAGCAACAGCAGCAGCATTTTTTTCTTTTACAAACTAGAATTTCCTTTCTACACTTTCAAAGAAGGTCATGATGGGATCCATAGCAAAACAATTAAGTAATATAGGCAAAATCCTGCTGGGTCTGCAAGCCAGTTGTCAGAGCACACCGAATTGCTGAAATAAAGGGAGGGTGCAAATGAAAAGCCAGTCGCTGGTGTCAGGATCCTCAATGTACCTGGCTTGTTTGCATAAGCCAGGGAGCAGGATTTCAGTGGGGATTTCTCTCAGAATAACTAAGGCCCAATTTGCCTCCAAGCCCTTGTCTGAACTGCTTGAGCAAGCCCAAATTTTGTCTGTAGTTTTTATAATTTATTTGTATCTTTCTAAAACACGGCAATGTGACATGAGTAAACAGTGATGTATTCCCCCTGTAAGCAAAACATAACACAAACGAAACGCCCAGGGTGCGTGTCCTCCCAGTTGCAGCCAGCCCAGGGGCACGTCCACGCTCCAGGACAATGCGGGGCAGGTGGAGCAGGTTGGGTTGGAAACAACTTGAAACACGTGCTAGGCTCCATCACGTTAACAGCACCTGAATTCATGCCGATAGCTGAGCCATCACGCTTCAGCATCCTCCTTTGGCATCACGGGCTGATGCTGAAATCCCAGTTTAAGCAGTCTGAGTGAAGGTTGTCAAAGGAGACAGCTGGTGGGGCTGTAGCCGGTACCAAGGAGACATGGCTTGGCTTGGCCATTTCACCTGTCACCTCAGGGGAATTGCTTATGGTGTAGAGTTCAGGGACCCGCACACGAAAAAGGGGGGAAATAATCGGTTTTCTCTCTGGGCGCCGCTCCCTGGGGATGAGCAGAGTCCCCCCCGGCAGCCTCCCACCCCCCCCAGCAGTACCATCAACCAGCAACTTTCAATGGGGAAACCATTAAAATGTTGAAGCTTGCCCTCACTGCTTTAACTGTGGCAGGATTTACAGTGGCATTTTGGGGGAGATTCACGGTGCTGTGGTCCGTCTGTATGGAAGCACATCGGGGCAGGTGGGGGCTGGTGCCGGGGAGGGAGGGGAGCTCAGGTTGGGCTGTCTCCTCCTGCTCCCAGCCTTGGTCCCTTTTGAGATGCACTCTGCTCTTCTCTCATCTCTTGGATTCGAATCCACCATAATAAATAAAATTCTTCCTGTCTGAAAGATACATTAATTTTGGTGGTCTCAAAAGTAATGAAAATAAATACTTGACTTGGCATGCGGAGCCCCGACTGGAGCGAAGAGCAGAATGTGTGTACTTGGAGTTGTTTTTACAAGAACATAAGCTGTGGAAAAAGCTTGGCTTTTAGCTCACGGGCTCTGTAAGTCTGAAGAGAAATGGAGAGATTTGAGGAGTTCAATCAAACATGCCGAAACGTTGTCAAATACAAGTTCTCTATCTCGTTTTAAATGCTTTGAAAATGGCACATCAAAGCTTCGCAGGGGGAGGCACGGTCTGAATTCAGGCAGGATGCTCAGGCCAGCCCTGGCACAGCGCTGGCTCTGCCGATGGAGAGGTAGCAGGGCGGACCTGTGTTGTTTCAGGCCTTTTTATAACACGCATGGGGAAATGGCAACAAAACCAAGATTAACTCGATAAAAGAGAATCTCAAACCGCCATTCATTGTAGCTGCGGTTGTAAGAGCCTGATCCTGCCGCCCTGGGGCTGAGTCACTGGGTGCTGGGGCAAGCGGGGAAGCCGCTGTACTGGGTTGAGCCCGGCATGGCACTGCTGCAGATCCACGGGAACCACGCTTGGGAGCTGGACAGCACTGAAGGCTCATTATTTCCATTCATTTATTTTTTTATAAAGGTAATTAGTATCCGCTAGCTAACAACTTTGTGCTAACCAGCGCTGGCCCCAGCATCATTCCCACCAGGGGAAGGGAGGAGGAGGAGGAGGAGGAGGAGGAGGAGGCAGCAGTGTTTCTGAAGCAAGCACGCACCAAGGGTGTGCTCGGTAGCGAAGTCCCTGCACGGCTGTAGCTGCTGCAGCGATCGAGGCGGCTAAAGCTGCCAGCGCAACCACCAGTGCATGCGACCCCAGTGAGAGGGGCCGTTAGCACAGAGGAGGCCAGGACAGCTCTCCCAAAGACAACGGGTGCCAGGGCCCGCGTCACCGGAAAGCTGAGCCCATCACACAAACGGGCTTTATTGCTACTTAGCATGAAAGTGGTTTTAGCAGTCATGTTTCTAGAATAAACCTTATTATTTGAGAACAGATGAATTGTTTGACATTATCTGTGCATATATGCTATTGCGAATTGTATTTGTATTATTCAGAATATAGGCAGAAGCTACTGTTAATTTTGGAGCACCTCTGACCTGCTAACAATTATTTCTCCCTTTGTCTAAAAAAGATGTGTGCCTCAGGGTGTGTTTTTCTTGCTCTGCAAGCTGAATAAGATCTTCTCCCATGGAACAGACAAGCAACAGGAATGCATTGATGTGACCGTTTGGTAGTACAGTGAATGATGAAGTACAAAACTGTGTTTTAATAAGATTTGTAAAAAATATCTGGCATCTAAATGTTGTAGAATGAGAAAGACATTTCAGTCTTGAATTAATAAGTTGCATCACAAAGCTAGCTCTGAGGCAGGCGCAGATATGAATATAAAACAGCATGTGTGTCTTACAAAGAACCCAATATCCTATAAAATGCTACAGCATAAAGATGTTAATAAAAAGCACAGCTTATTTCAGATTAAAGTAATAGTGAGTCTCAGGAATACATCCAGAATTTCTTCTCTCTGTTGATAACCAGAATCCTTAAAAGGCACGTTCTGGAAGGGGAGTCTTGACAAGTGGCACCTACTATTAAAAATAATGTCCAGAATCACCGTCAAGACAAATGAAGGAGAAGGTCCCACTCTTGCAGTGAGCTGCACGCACCCGAGCTCTGCTGAAGGTCTGCTGATGGTGGGTCAGCACTCGCTGCAGGTTAACGAGGGACGCAGCTACGATTATATACAGGGTTCATTTTTTGAGCCCACTGAGTTCCCTTCTCTGGAAAAGCCAGTAGAGACCATGGTAGACTGGAAACAACAGTGGTTCATTCAACGTTTCTGGCAATACTTTCAGCTGTATTTCAATGACTTGTTATTATGACAAACAGCATACATGCCAAGACCTCTCAAGGTGAAGAAGCGCATGCTCAGCATTTCCCAGAAGCTGCAGCATCGCATTTGGATGCAGAGTTCATGTGATTTCATCTTCAGAAGCTGCTCGGTTTCATTATAATGTTGCTTTGTGCTGGTTGTGTTTTGAAAAGTTGGCTACTGTGGTGGACCCAACCCATGACAGGGTTGAGAAAGGGTCAGTTTAGATAAAAAACATCCAGAAAAACCAGCTGCAGGGCTCGGAGCTCACTGCGTCAGCTCTTTTTAGCACAGGCAGTGCAGCAGTGATGACACAGCACGCTCTTAGCAGAGGGAAACAGTACTTTCACCAGCAATACAGGGTAAGTCAGTGGTGTTACTTGTGTAACCATGACCAACCAACCTGACCAAAGGAAGTGACTGGTGGAGACCATCCCTAAATCAGGAGCATCCAGGCCTCCATCCAGCACCACCAAGTGGTAGCCAGGCAGTGTGGTGAGGGACACTGAGGGAGGACATCGCCTCCTGGCAGACGATTTGGTTTGCTTGTGGTGGGTTATGTCTCCTCTCCACCATCTTCTGTCTCCCAATGGTTGCGTCCAAATAGTCAAAAATTGTAAACTACTGTAACAAAAACCAAGCAAAAATGGGAAAGCCAGGAAATAAAAAATATGTACATGGTACTAGAGAGGTGTCTAGCTGTTGAACGTGCCAGCAGAGCACCGAAGTACGCACTTAGCTTTGAGCACATAAGGAATTGTACCAACTAAGTGGAGACTACTAATTCAGACACAGAAAACCACAAGGTTGTCTGGTCTGGAGTTGATATAAATGCTAAGCTGGGCACAACTGTTACCCACCCTTCTCCCGTGGGAGCCAGGCTAGCGAGGGTGATGCTCGCCTCCCCGTTTCCCCTGTTCTCACACTGCCTCCCAGTCTGCACGTGACTAAATGGGAGAGGAGCTTTGGAAGTATCATTTCAAGCAGGTTAATTCAAGATTTCAACAAAGAATTTAGCCCCAGTGTTCTGGGTCAGATGATACTCATTTTTTGTGTTTAGCTTTGGGAAGCAGAAGAATTAATCAGGCTGTAAGTACACTGATGCAAAAAAAGCTGAAAAAAAATTTAATAAAAGCTACAGCGTTAACAAATACTGAACTAATGACCTTTGATATATGAAGCAAATGCTTCATCCACTAGCCTATACAATGTTTCATTACCAGCCATGGGAATTTACAGGTGTTAAATTAGCTGCAAGATAGCTCCCATATTGTTGCCTGACTGTAATAGAACATATTGAAAAAGTTAATAAGGCATTGAGCATAGGGGCTGCAAAGTTCAAACAAAACCTACTTGCCGGTTCAGTCTGAGGTCTTCATCAAACTAAATTCCAGTACACGCCGCAATTTTATGTGTAATTCTGTTTGTTCTCTTTCCTAAGCCTGAAGGACAGCATCCACCAGAGAAGTACCTACTGCCAGAGAAATGAAGCCACAAGAGAGGTGACACAGAAGGGACCTTGCTCTGCTGTAGTCAGATGTAGTATTGACACATCTTCTCTCATGTTTTTTTTAACCTTTTTACTACAATCAACAGCTATGAAAAACATTTTAAATGGGAAACCTGGAGTTCCTTTTCCAGAACTGTTGCCATTAGATAGTTGGGCAACTGTAGAGATTGAAAATTAACCCAGACTTTCCAGTCAGACAGCTGTAATCAAAACATAGCTAATTGTCTCCATCCATAAATTTTACAGTTATGTATTGAAATCACGCACATAATACATTGCATGTTATTCACAAATCACATAGAGACAGTGCACTCACCTCATTGCTTGAAGTCTTTCAGTGCGGTTGGCACCTTCCATAAATGTTCTCATGGCTTCCATTGAAGCCACTGGTAACTGCAGGTGTGCAGAATTTCTTTGCCTCATGTCCTATGTACCACGTAGGCTTTTCTGCTGGGAACAGGCTCTGCCTCACTGTTAAGAGTAATTATTTTTTCCTCTCTTGGAGATAAAATTATGTTTAAAAAGCACGATGTATTACAACTGGGGGCAGGAAGGAGAGGTGAAGGGTGGGGTCCTACATAAATAGGACTCTGAAACTTCACTATCAGGTTTTTTCTTAAAACAAAATTTTGCGTATTCAGAAATCCCTTGGGATCACCAAACCCCCAGATTAAACACTCGATTTAATCTAATAATATGAATAATTTAACAGTACCAAGTCTTTAATATACATCTCATATTCATTGAAAAACAGGGACTGCTGGTGCCATCAGTGACAGTACAAATTGCAATAAAAGGGGGGGGGGGGGGGGGGGGCAAAAAAACTAGAGGAGGAGTTTCAGAAAGCCTTGTTAAAGCCCCAGTGTGTGTCCAGAGCATCCCCAGGCCTTTCTGCTTCCCAGACTGTAGAGTCACAGCCCAGTTTTCGCGGTGGGAGCAGGAGATCAGGAGTTAACTCATACTTCTAGATAGACACTTCATATGAGAAAGAATAGTCAAACCAAGAAGCTTTGACTGAATTGAACTTAAGAAGCAAAGAAAACAGAGGAAAAGCAGGGTAGGGAGAGCAGATCCACCTGGTTATTGCTCTATCCATTTTTTTTTTTCTGAAGTCAATTCTTCTATGGCTTAGTTTGCACGCAGAGCTTGAATGGCTTCACCACCAGCAAATGCAGTGCCCCTCTCCAGTGGAGACGGAGATCCATCAACCGGGCAGTGGGAATGCAGAGTGGATGACTAAATTAATGAGCAATTACAGCTCTAACTTAGGTAGACGAGACCACAAATCAAAGCAAAGGAGCTGGGGTAGGAGGGGAGGGGCAGCCACGTCCATCTGCTGACATTTGTGTTTGCTGACTTCAGACGTTCTCCTTGGTGCTACAGGGAAGCCACATGTTGTTCTGCAAATATAGTGTTCGTTTTCCATAAACAACAGTCATACAATTTTAAAGCTAAATTAGCCTATGTGCATCATGCAATGTCCCCCTGTAAAGAGGCAAAAATGTAACAGATGGGAAAATATAATAAAGTAATTTTATGACAGTTGTAACAAGCCAAGAAACTATAAAATGGCAGCAGATAGAAAATAAAATTATAAAATATATGCATTGTTAGCTCTTTTCACTGGCACAGAGCTGGTCCGTGAAACCTGAAGATAATAACCAAAAGTCCCAAACCCAGCAGCCTCCGATTGCCCCCCATACACCTCTTGTACCCTGGGAGAGACAGCAGAACACCCAGATTTGTGAGGGGTGCAACAAAGGTAGATAATAACGAACATCCAAGTGCTGTTTGCCCTCAGAGAGCTTCCAAGCATGGAGGAACTGTTCTGCATTTGCTATTTCCTGCTGCTCGGGGTTGCCTTGCTGACCCCTCTCCTGGTAAATGAAACACCTCTGGCAGCGCAGTGAGTTTGATTAAAAACCAGGAAATATAGGAGGCAAGACGTTTTCAATAATGCCTTCGAAACTGCGGCCTGATCCAACGGCCCGTAACTCACCAAAGTCAAGGAAGAGATCATGTAAGTAAGAGATGTGCACTCTCATCCTTGGTTTGCAATGAAATCAGTTTTGGAATGAATCTCAATTGTTTCTCTTAATCTTTTTCCTTTTTTTTTTTTTTTTTGTTTTAAACAAAAGCTCTATATGATTTTCTCTTACAGTGTCTCCTGGGGGTTTGCATTTTCTCTGTTCTTTAGCACTGAATCACAGTATCTTACATTTATATGGTACCCGAAGGATCCCGAAGCATGCAGAAATTATAAGCCAAATTTTGCTCTTGGAAGCATGAGCTCAGCTCATACCAAAGTTAATGGGAGGTGAGCACAAACATCTAAAGGGAAGAATTTGCCCTTTCAGACAAAGAGGAATCGTTTCACCCACCGCTGAAGTGCAGCTGCCTGTGAGGCAAAACATGGCAAATGGTTAAAGGTTCAGACCTCGAAGGTGCTGATCTCTATCAGCTCTTGAAGACAACGAGACCTAAGGATAGTCAACACCAGCAGCAGGGTGCTGAGCTGTGCTCCATTTGTCTCGAGGCACTGTCTCATCAATACGCAACTTTCTTGGCTTTTACAGGCTAAAAATTAAAAGGCTGTTAAAATTAACTTTCTTTGTTTCTATTTTGAATCGACTTGGACTTTTCAACTTGAAACATTTCATTTAGGGGCTTTTTAAGGCCAACATTTGCAGACTGGGAAGCCTAAATAAAGCCCTGTGGCGCTTGTGCAGAAACCATCATGTCAGAGAGCTGTGCTTGTTCCACTTGCACATCTGATGGGAGATTTATTTGTGCTTTTAGAAATGATATATCAATTTTTGGTGGTGGTGGTTTTTTACTCTAACAACCTTCAGGTGGCACAGGCAGGTGATTAGAGAGGGAATTTAAGTTTCCTTCACCGGGACTAAACAGGGTATCACACTAGATGATGGTGGCTTACGGGACATCAAGCCGGCTGAGGCACTCCCTGCCTTTCCTCCCCTACCCCGTGGCTCAAACAAGCACAGAGACGGATTACAGGTTCAAATCCAGAGTCCAGCACACCAAGTAGCAAAGTAGAAACTCCCTTCCTGTGCTCTTGTTTTCCTTCAGTCTTGCTAGCAATGGCTGAATTTCCAACTGTTCTGTCTGAGTTCTTTTTTGGATAACCCACCCCCAAGATGCAATCCAGATGCACAGCCAAGTGCCTTAAACCTCTGAACTGACTAAACCAAATTATATAAAATCTTCTGAGTTGGCAAAATTGAGTCGGGAATCTCAAGAAAACAGGCGTGCTTAGGGGATTTCCAGCGTTTCCTCCTCCTCCTCAGGTTGGCAGTATCACAGAGCAGCCTCTTCCCGTGATGTTCTGGCACTCCGGGGCTCCATCCCAGCCAGCAGAGTCATTTGCAAAGGTGCCCAAAGTAAAAAAATGACGGGGGGAAAATGTTATTTGGCCTCTTCAGAGCACAGAAAGCTCCTTTTAAGCATGGGACAAAATGATGGCTTATTATCCAGACAGGTCCACCTTTCCCTCACTCTTTGTGTGATGGTTAAATAAGGAGACTAGTGCTGGAAAGCTGAGCGCTGCAGGGACCTGAAAGCAAGACCAGAAGGCTTTTTTCTTCCCGTTTCACTAGTAGATGGACTTTAACCAAAAGCTAAGAGCCATATTGAAGGAAAATTGGAATAAGGAGCCAGGACCAACTCTTACAAAGGGCCTCTCACTCTTCATCAGCATAATTAAAACCCTGAGGGCAAACCTAAGTGCTGAGAGCACCTGAAGGAAGCCCCAGGGTCTCAGTTCATAGGCTTAGCTCCCTGGTGGCATTTGCTAGAGCAGTTTGGCACTTTGCTAAATGCAAATGTAGCTCCACTCACATTTGCAGAGGAGCTCTAACTCTCTCCAAGCTCATTGCTTTATTCCAAAATTCAGAACAAGCCAGGAGGCAGGTCACCTCATACATATATGAGCTGCACCCACTCCCTGTCCCCCGACCCAGTTCTGCTCTTGGGAGTGCAAAATACCCCGCTGTGCTTCGAGCGGGGATGCTCAAACTCAAGTGCTCTAAGCTCCACTGGTTAAGACTTATCAGCAGTGTCTGGTAACTGGCCACAGGATTGGTGCCAAACCAGTGCAAATCCACAGGAACTATTTTAGTTCAAATCCTACAGCTGAGATGAATAGGAGCGTGCGTGCACGCACATACACACAGGGTTGCTGTGGCTTGGCAGATGAGCGGCAACTCATTAAGTTGCAATAACTCAATCACCCGCTATCGTCCCAATCTCTAGTCTCTAACGCAGTGGTTTGATTTTTTCAAAGGCTGGGGAGTGCTTGCAGGTCCCATGGGCAGCGATGGGGCTTGCAGGTGCTCCAGCCTTCTGAAGATCAAGGATTTTTGTACACGTGGCTAAATATAGCCCTGTGCCTGGTTCGGGGTACCCAGGTTTCAATGCCCTGGCACTAACCTCCTGCATTAGAACCAGCTACAGTGCCTGCGTTGGAAGAACTGGTGGGATAAGCACTTGCAAAGAGCAAAGAAACAGGCTTGGTTTTGAATTAGGAAATGCAATACTGGCCCAAATTGTGGGGGGTGGGGCAGGGGAGTGCGCCTGACCTCGGTGTGACTCCACAAACCCTAATGTCTATTTATCGTTGTCATTCTGAGCTTGCTCTTTAGGCTTACAAATGCAATGAACCAGTTTCCCTGAGATCATGTTTTAAATATACTGCCCCGGGGCTACTCTTTAAAATTCAAAACATTGGAGGACACACAGAGAGGGCATTTTGAATCGTTTTCGACAAGCAGAAATTCTCCTTGACAACCTGAAAGGTGAGCATGGGGAAGCCCTGAACCCCCCTCCCAGTGCAGCACAGCATCAGAACAAGACCACAAAAATGCAGTTTTCTCCTAAGACACCGACTTTTCATCTACACAATTTGCCCACATATCTCAACCACGTTGCCAAAGGTTTAGATGCTGGATGAGCACAGCCTGCTTCAGCAAGCTGAAGAAGTGATGGTGCTGAGATCCAGAGGGACCCAAAGCGACCTAGGGAAGAGCTCAGATGATGGACACCCTCCCTTCCCATCTTACACACTGGCCATTCAGTCTATCAGGATTCAAAGTGTGGGCAGGGAAAATACAGGCAGATAGTGGTCTGTGCCTTCCCGTCAGAGCCCTGCATCTCCATCCTTCTGGGCGCAGGGCTAAGGCAAACTGGCACTGTTAAAGAAATTATTTCAGAGTTCAATCAAAGCTCTGAACTTCTGCCAGCAGCCATCCCAGTGGATGGACCATATACCTTTAAGTGCTGCTCACTTGCCCTCTAAAAGGGAGAAAATAACTTAAAAAAAAAAAGCTGTTAGGAGTTATATTACCTGCAACAGCTGAATTTAATTAGTACCACAATCACAACAAATATTTAAAAGGTCTAAAAAGCTGTGAAGGGAAATTTGCTTTCCTAGGAGAGAGACCTGTGCCTCGTGCGCTCCGTGCACACCAGAGTGCTGCCATGAGTGACTCACGTTGGAGACACTTCACACAACTGTGGATTTTTGTAATCATGGCGTGAGCTGGAGTATGGAGGCAGGAGGTGGACATTTTGGTACAAATCAGAATTTCCTCATCCCTTTGCCGTGTCTTTTCCAACCGCTGGCCCATTTCTAGACACGCGGTCTGTTGGTGCTCTGCGTACTCCGGTCACTGTAATCTCTCCCTTAGCTCTGCCTCCAGATGAGAGGGAAGTTTTTTCTCCAGTAAGATAAAACCTGAAAAAACAGAAACAACAAGCAGAGAGTAGAAGTTTTCCTGCTCAAGACCCCAGAGTAGCACAGCAGCCCTGTGGGAGACACCAACAAATGCCAGGACAGTTGAGCCATTTCTGTTCCAGCGCTGGGCTTTAGATGAGGAGGGATGGAGAGACTCTCTGCAGCCATCTCCCCAACACCCACAGTGGATCAGGTAGAAACCAAAGATGTTTGGTAACACCAACACCTTTATTCTTACCACGTTTCCATTGTGTGTGTGCCTATGTGTATTTACTAGACCCTAAAAGAGTAAGGATAATGGATTTCTGTTAGAGACGGGCGGAGCAGACAACAGCCTCAGCATCCCCTAAAAACCTCATGGTAGGAAAGTAGCCCTGGTGGGGAAGGGGTCTCATCACCACCTCGGGGACTCAGGTGATGTGGGTTGTGGCACTGTCCCAGAACATGAACTTGGAGCATCCAGAGTTACATTAGTGACGCCAGAGTAGTTTTGTAGCCCTAACTCCAAATGGCCCAAACCCTTCTTTGTCACCGGTCCCACTGGGCTACACCTCCTCGTGTGAGCTCACTGTCCAATATTCATGGCCATTGCAAAGGAGCAATGATCAACATCGTTACTGTACTGTGCTGGGTGCCAAGCCCAGTCCCAGCACGGTTACTGCGTCCAGGGGTACTTTCTCCTTCCCTGAAGAGCCACAGGGCACCTTCTGCTAAATCATACCCAGGATCACAAATTACAGGGGACTGGGGAGACGTGTCCCTGTGTGGGGAGCATCAGACAACGAGCCTGATTCATCGCTCACTTCTTGCATCCTCCCACCCACCACACCTCTGTGGAAACCCTGCTAGGAGCACCCGTCGTAGCAGAGAGGCTACTGCAGGATGAGATGTCGGTGCAGGCAGCAAGGACGCAGTTCTGGCAACAGCTGCTTGCTGGGCTGTGTCTCAGCAGTGAAGGATGAGCTCTCAGCACCCGACCAGAGCAGACATGGAAACACGCAGCAAACGAGCCAAAGGCCAAGCAGAAAGGCTGGCCGCCCTGGCAAGGAGCAGGGATACCTACTAGCCTGGGATGATAAAAATTAAAATAGCTCCACATCTGAGCAAACAGGAGAAATGAATAGTGCGAGTGATGAAGGCAGTGTAGGCAGCCTGGGAGTATCTGGTGGTGCTTGTTGCGGCCTGTTCCAGCGACCACCGCATCCGTGGAAAGCATCTCCGTCGTGGCAGCGAGCTCTGCCGAGTCCCTGCGCAGGACCAAGGGAACCCCAGGTCTCTGGGAAGGAGCGATTGCATATCCTACCCTGCTGGGGTGAATTCCTCCCCACGGTTGCGCTCCCACGAGCTTGCTGAACTCGGCAGGTGAGGAGGGAACGTGGATTTCATGCCTGCGCAAGCACATCGCATCGCCACACACAGGCTCGCCGCCCCGCGCAAAACTATCCGGACCTTAGGTCTAGACAAGAAGCAGCTGCATGTTGTGTCCTGATTTACTTCTTACATCAGATGGGTGAGTAGGAGTGGGGAATTTGAGGAGGTTTTGGTTTATCTCCTGCTCCCACTTCCTGCTGCATCTAAGCACATCACGCTTTGCTGTTGATCTAACCCAGCTACTCTCACCTCAGGGCAAGGAGGAGGAAGGACTCAAGGCTCACGCTGGAGCAGCATCTCCAGGAGGCCTCCTGAGGCTCTGCATTTCAGTCCTCCTTCCTCGGGGGGCTGTGCCATAGGCTGTCCAGGCAGCCTGGTTGGTCCTAACCCCAGCCAGGGAAAAATGGATATCTGTTCTATGCTCAACTAGAGGGTCCCCGAGTATCTTCTCACCCAGTAGTTGGAGCTAACTTTTTAAACGTGTTTAGGCACCTGTGCCATGACTTACTTTTCACTTAACTATTTCCTTTTGGCTGGTTCTAAGATTTCAGAGAAACCTTAACCAACAGTATGCACAGGAGCTTAGGTGGACCTTTGCCATGCAGCTCTGGGCTCTTACTCACTGAAATTAGAAGGACCTCAGTTCCTGGTTACCTTTAAAAACCTGCAAACTAACCCTTAGCTCTTCAGATCTCGGGTTTGTGAGGTGAATGTACAATCCTTTGCTGTGACAGGAACAGCAGACGCACGGCGTTACACACTGCGAGGCATTCAGGTGTTACAGACATGTCAGACCTTCAGAAGAAGGTCACAGCTTCTTCCCTCTTCCCAAAGGACTGCCACCTAGCTCAGCAGCAGAAGTTTGCTTTACCTTCTTGGGACAAGATGAGGTTTCAAGCAGGTTTCTCCCCAGGAGAACGGAGTGACTGCCGTTTGGTAAGCTCCACGCCTATCTCCCCTTCCAGTGAGCACCTGGGAAGCCACCCAGTTCTGTCATGGCTTAACACCAGTTTCCCAGTGCCTCTTGCAGAACACCTCTATGCCAGGGAAGGACATGAGAGTCCCAAGCTTGGCCACCTCTGCCCAAACCTCCTCCAGCTGGAGCCGGCAGGCGGAGCAGCAGAAAGCTGAACACAGCCCCAGGTCCTGCAGCAGCAACCCTTGGATCATGCCTGTCAGGCCCATCATCTAGCAGCCCATCCAACCTCATTGCCTGCCTCCTGCCAATAGGCTTCTGAGGTGGAGGGGGAAAAAAGCCTGGAGCCAAACACAATGTTTGGAGCACTTGCTTTCCTGTGGGATTAGGAGCAGGCCTTCTGCCAGGCAGGGCTGGCCAGGGCCATAGGCTTCTTCAGAAGATCTTGGAGAGGCAAAAAGCCGCTAAAGCTCCCCCGGACTCCAGGCAGGGCTGAATCTCCTGCCTGCAAATATGTTGGCAAGCCCAAAATTTCCCATTTCCACATCCCTTGTGCCTTTCCCTTCATGAATCTGAGGGGGTTTTGGGTGCCGAGAACAGACAACAGGGACTTTGAGTTCATCCAGCTAGACTCAGTCACTTGAGAGCAAAAGCCCAAAGTGTCACTACCCAGGCAGGGTGACCATGTGCCACACGGGACGGGACACGCAGGGCTCCAGCTGGTGCCACATTGCATGTACAGAAAAAGGGGCATTTCTCTGCCATGTGGTTGGTGAGATGCTGGGAACTGCCTGATGGACAACTGGGTCAAGGATCTGGGTGGTCCAAATCCTTCCCAAGGTGAGAGTCAGGGATCACTTGCAGAAATGGAAGAGAAAGGGGTTTTTTTCCTGCTCTCTTGTTCTATTTTAAGGAAAATATATGACCTAGTATGTGATTTAACATGCTTTACATACCAAAAACGAAGTGAGTATAAAGGAATCATCTGTTTGGGGAGGGAGTCTGCTAAAAAAAGGAACCAGCATGGGGCAAAAGAACCACAGAAATAGTTAACTGAAACAAGACACGGTTTGGTGCAGCTTGGCTCTGTTCATAACCAACACATGGGAACTCTGGGCGAAACCATACAGCACTAGTTATAGACTCATCTCATAGACTTAGAGATGGAAAAGACTTATTAGGTCATTGAGTCCATTTCACCTGCCAGTGAAGGATTGTTCCCTGCAGAATTTTCTCTATTGCTTTGTACAGTCCAATTTTAAATGATCCAAGCAATGTGGTCTCAGCCATTTCCTTGGGGAGACTCTTGCACAGATATATTTTGTTTAACTCAATCCTTTAAATGGTTAACCCTTTTCTTTCCCAGTTCACCTCCCATTTTCATTTTATGTTTCAACTCTCCAAAACATGAAAAGTGTCATTTTATGTTTCCCATGTACTGTACTTACACAGTTATGGCCATACAACTATCACTGCTGCCTGCTCTGAAACAGAGCATCATATCCGATGGCTAAAAACACAGTAATAATGTGTTGCAGAAAATAAAATAAATTTGCTTTAACCATGTATGCAAATGAGCTCCTCAAAGCCACAAAACATTCAGGATATTTGAGTACAACATGGCTATCAGCATGG
>JAVJGG010000043.1:2792595-2802810 GCA_035590195.1 Aviceda cuculoides
TGTTTGGTGGAAAATTAACCGATTTCTAGCTCGATGTATTTAATCTTCACAGGTAGGATGTAAAGCCAGTATAGTTCAGAGCTCGATAAGGTTTTGAATGCTGGCAAACTTATTCCTGTTACTTAAGTTCCAAGGGGCAAAATTTAACCCAGGGGTCAGCCTGGCTTGTATTTTCCCCATCTCAACAAAAGTGATTCTTTAAGAAAAATAAAATTCTAGCTAACTACAGGCTTGTGCTAGGTATCAGGAACAAAAATCCTGGCCTGGCTCCTCATCATTCCTCTGTCTTTCTCTAATTCTTTTCTTTTGGCATTCCACTGTGAAGTGCACCATAAATACTCATCACTAACTATTGGTGCACGGAGCTGCTTCAGTTGCTGATACAACTCAGTTCCCGTGGAAGCATGAGAAAACAGACCTCCGACGCAATGGTGAAGGAAGGGACTGATGCAGGATTCTCAAATGGAGGCTTTTGGGTTTTTTCTTCACATTGAAAAGTGCAAAGAAATCCAAGACATCCAGCTCTGTGACTTGGGGAGTTGCAAGGAAGGAATACATAGAAGGAGAACAATGTATAGGTTATATAGCAGCGTTCATCCCTGGAACTCCAAGGACATACCAAAGGATGTTGCAATACCTTGCTGTTTTCCCACACATCAAAGTCAGGGTTTGCACCATTGATCTCATAATCCACAGGAATTACAGAAATCATGCAGTGTACCTTTCTGGAAAGGAAGTTTTGCAGAGACAGAGGTAGTGTATTTTATCAGACAAACTGGTGTAGGGGAAAACGACCTGCCAAGCTTTTAGGCCTACAGGACAGATATGTAAAATACTACTTCTGTCTGAAAAGTTTGGGGTTTTATTCCTCCAGCCCAATGTGGTGGGAACTCAACTGCTAATGCTTTAGGACAGGGAGTTTTCTTACCCTTTTCCCTTACATAAAAAACAAACAGGTCTTTCCAGTTCAAATGCTTTTTCCTGTAAGTGAGCATCAACAGAAAGAGCAGAGGATAACCTGCAAGGGGGGCAGGCCAAAGCACGTGCTCTCTCTAAGGATCTGCAGTCTGGTTTGTGTTTGAAATCTTTGTAATCCATGTGGAAAACTCTCACCATGAACAATTCTGGGCTGGTATTTGGGTTTATTGATACAAAGAGGCGTGCATGTTGGGCAAGGGATCAATCAGCCTTGGAAAAGGCACGGGAGCACCAGTCTGTGCAAGCACTGAGCATTACGCCAGCATAGTTATTTCTGTACACAAACACACACTTAGGACAACCCTGTTCATACCAAACAAATTTTCCAGCACACTCTGGGCTCTACGTTCTTAGAGGAAAGCATCTGAGTGGAGCATTGAGTGGCTCCCCACTTCAGGCAGCAATGCCTGTAGGGATTCGATGACCCGACCACGGGAGCACCAGCACAGCTATTAGGTAGCTGTATCCATCCCTGCCAGACACTGACCTATAGCAAAAGGCTTAAAGGAAGGAGGAAATCTAAGTGCTGTGGAACTTGTAAAGAAAGGCAAGAGATGGCAGAAGCAACCTAATAACTGGGGCAGCCAGACAGTGAATCATGATCGGACAGTAATTTCAAAGCTATCTATTCGGCCAAATTTTTCTTCACTCAGGGCTAATGTGAATCAGGTGAGCTGGGTTTGGTCTGTTCAGTGAGTCTATCACTGCTCACCTCTTCTGTGAAAGCCCCCAGACACACAGCGTAGTGATGGTGGCACCTTGTCATGCCAGTAGAGTCCCTGAGACTCCCACGTTGGCCCACCTCTGGAAGCAGAGAGCCGGAAAGCTGCCAGGAGAGACCCTGCGCGGATCCAGAATATGGGATTTTAATACCAGACAAGTTATTTTCCTGAGATATAATATGTATATATTTATATACATACTAATATGTTTAGATTCTTTTGTGGTTGTTGCTTCTGAGACCCTTTCCCCAGTTACCCAGCTGTTGATCAAACAGTGGAGGTGTCACACTGAAGACAATTTTAGTTCCTGGGTGTTTCAATGAACATTTTGTCTGCTTCCCAACAGCAAATGCAACCCAGAGTGCTCAATTCATCCCACATTGCTTAAGTTGCTGGAGAACAGTGTTCCTCACGTGACGAACGAGCTGCTTTAATAACCACCTCCAAGTTTTGTTTTCTCTACCAGTAACACAGAGCTCGTGCGTTGCTGTAGCTCAGAAGGGTGGGGATGGGAGAGGCACTACAAGGCCTGTGCTCCCTCTTCTGCTCGGACCGTCTCAAACGGCTGTGCCGGAGCACCGGGCCTGCCGTGTCCGTCACTGGCTTAGTTCTGCGCGATGCGTGGCCGCGTCTTTGTGCGAAAGGTGGTTTCTCACTCTAGGTAAGTGAAAGAAAAGCAGCGGAAACCACAGCATGCCGCTGGGGTTTTGTTTGTTTGTTTGTTTGGAAACTCCCGAAACCACAGAGCCTGTTTTTAGAGGGAGGATCAGGAAGCGGTGGAGAGGGAAAGCTGGAAGGTAGGCACAAGGTGAGAGCCGGCTGGGGGAGAGGACTCCCGGGCGGAGATGAAAAACCACGCAAGAGCCAAACTTCGCAAGAGCGAGCTCGGCCGCCAGCGAGGAACCGGCCCCCGGCTGCGGGGAGCTGCCGGCGGGGGGACGGGGTGAGGAGTCCAGCACTGGAGGAGCAAGTGCCGGGCGGAGAAGGGAGAGGGGAGATGAGGTCAGGGAGGTACTGGTGGGTGGAGTGGGTCCCAGGAGGGAGGTCACATCCAAGAGTGCAATTTTATATAAGCCAGAGAGCGCGATGAATTATTCCATTCAGTGCAAACAGATAACAGCGAAGGAGGCTGAGGCTGTCTCTGACTCAGGTTTCCTTGTTCTGAGGTTTCTAGAAGATCACCTTTTATTGCCTTGTCTGCAGCCAAACAAATAGATAAATAACCCTATGGCTCTCCCCCAAGCCTTCTTATCATAAGGATGTGAGTAAGCCTTGGTGCCTGGATGCAGATTCACACTCCCAGCCTTCTGGGATGTCCAGCACGCTATCCCATTCAGCTCTACCTGCATCCTCAGGACTTGAACATACCCCCACCATGGGCTGTTCCATAAACCCCACACCACTTTCCACGGGAGACCTTCTAGATGTACTTCAGCGAGTCCTCCTGCAGTCAGTGGTAACCCACTGGGGTCCCGTGAGCTACATAGTCAGAAAAGCCATCTATCAGATGAAAGGAGGTGCTCAAGTGTAGCAGGATCCTTCCAGACTTCAGGTCCAGTTAGTGATCAATTATTAATTTTATCACCGAGGGGCAGAGGTGACACGGCCATTGACCGGTTTGTTGGGCATTGAGCAGAACAAACCTGCTGCAAAGAACCAAACACTCTTGCGTGAACCCCTCAACATTTCAACTGTGAAGACAACAGCTCTCCCCATCCACCCAGACCCTTCTTGGTTTTACTTAAAGCAGAGCATACGTCAGAGCACTCTCTGTTCCTGTGCAAAGGTGGAGGTGTGTAACAGTTAGTAGCAAGACCCCAATCTCAATGTGCTAGATAAGCATTTTGAGGCTTGTGAAAGAGTTGATGTAAATGAATGATAACAGTCAAGATTAGACAACCGCAACTGTGTGAACACACTGCTGCTGCTAGCTCACAGCTCTGCGTAGGTGACCCACTTGGCCAACAGGTCTCACCAGCTCCAGGATGTGTAAGCATCACCATCCAGTGCCAAATCAGTGAATCCACTTTATGGGGCTTCATTACCATCCTCCAAAGCCAACACGCCTCCTTCCACTACAATCAAGTTTCAAGCCTTTGAAGGTATTTAGCTCAATCAATGGGAATTAGGGAGCTAAATACCCTTGGGGATCCTGGCCTGAGGCCATAGTGTTTAGAGAAACATTTAAAGGTGTGCTTCACTGTCAGCATGTTGGTAAGCCTTTTCCTGCATACAAGGAATTACCCAGGCAGTTCTGGATGGCTTCTGGCCGTGCTGTCGGACCAAGCCCTCAAGGGCTCAGCCATGGTCCTGTTACCGCAGCTAACAAGTTCACTGGGCAACAGTAACTGCCCGTGTGTGCTCTCAAGGGCAAACCCAAACTCATCAGGTCTAATGACCTTCCCGGAGGCCTGAGCTGACCTGTCATGACCTGTCAAACCGCAGTGACTCCATACGTCTCTGCCCCAAGGGGAGCGCGTGTACTCGGCGCCTGGGTGCGCGCTCCTGGCCATTGCAAGGCAAACCAGGAGCTCCCCGCGGGGCAGCGTGACTCACCTGGGGGACACTTACATGTGCTTGTAGGACATGGGTACACGGCTCAGCAATCACGGGGTTGCAACCACACTTGCCCTGCTCACCTGGCTGAAGGAAGGTACTCCCAAAAGACATTGCCGCCTGTCAATTTCTGCTTGGCAAAATGAAATCTGCTAGTCCCTTCCATGCAACGAGTGCTGCCCACGGGGTTCTTGGCTGCTCCAGCAACCTGCAAGCTGAGCCTGCTCCTCCAGACACAGCATGAAATGCCTCTCCTCTTGTGGAAGTAACAGGGCTGCCCACGGGCCACTTTTCCTGGGCACTACAACATATATTTGAGAAGGCAGGAAGAGCTGACTATAACGAGTGTGCTTCCTTGCTCCACCAAACTCCAGTGATTTTAACATGGCTTCTCAGATTTTAAGTACACAGAAGCCAATTCCTTCATCTGTATGTATAACACAGTGCAACAAATGGTGATAACAAACCAATGGATGAAAAGCATGTTGCTCCTACATTGCAAGCAATGAAGTTAGTAAAGCACATACAAAATTCACCACCCTTCAACTGGAATGTACCAACCTTCAGCTGAGATGCAGTACCAGCAATTTGGATCCTCCTAGCAGGTACAAACATGAAACAAAATGGGATACTACTGCGGCTTGGGCTGGACATCACCAGGTGCCGTATCTCAACCAAGAAGCCAGAAGTCAGGAGCTCCTGACCTGATGCAAAAAAATGCCAAATGCTCTTGATCCCTTCCAAAGGAAGCAGCGGAGTCAGCACAATCCTACCTACACCCAGGCTCCAGCAAGTCAACTCCAGATTGGAAAATCCCATTACCACCCATTGAGACACCGTTAAACAATTTCCCAGATCATCTATGGGCTGCAAGGAAGCCCAGGCTGCAGCAGTGCTTCCACACTTACAGACTATGCCTGCTTGGGTCACGCAGAGGCTTTCCAATCCTGTTAAATCCACCCAATTTAGTAACACACCTTTTTGGCACAGCCAGGCTGGGAGGCGAGTGCTCAGCACCACCTACAAACAGGCTTGCTCCTAACCTGAGATTTTTTTCCCTGCTACAGACTGGGCCATGAAAATACCGAACATACCATGCAAAGTGCTGTGCACCTCAGTGCTTGCTTGGCTTGGGGTAGAACTCTTCCCAAAGCAAGTATTCCAGGCTTGCATATAAATTAAAGCTCGTAAATCAGTGGAGAAAAAATCTTCTCTATGGAAATGGCCAACTTGTTAGAAAGGAGTTAAAGGCTACAGACAGTTTTCAATGGAGCCTTGCTGGCTGTCAAGAATGCGCGAGGCAGCAAAGTTGTTTGGGTTGGGAGCACGAGTTGGATTTTTCTCCCCTCTTTTGAGGACAATGAAATGCAACAGCTTTCCTTCCCCTCTGAGCCACACCGAGTGACCCGAGTCGGGAGACAACGGCACAGATACAATCTCTGGAAATCCTGAAGTGACTGAAGAATGGCTGAGGAGTTCTGAATAACTAAATAAAAAGTCCTCTGTGTTTTCTTTAGCAAGTAAAGAAAATACTTTTAGCATTTTAGTGTGACTTTTGGGGTCATGGGGGAATCTCAAGTCCAAACACAACAAACCGGTGTGGAAATTACTGCCAAGAGTCTGATAGTTAGGCTGGGAGCTTGCCTTGAGGCTCAGATGTGTGAATACCGCTCACGGAAGGCAGGCTGAATTTGAGGTTTTGCTCGGATCATGGGAATCCAGGACTTGCTGTATGTCCTTGCTTTTAAAAAGCTGACTGTGCTGAGTGCCCTTCAGCAGCCCATGGAAACGGCAGGTGCCGATGCTCCGTCGCTCTCTGGAGATGGAGGAGCACCCACGAGTCTAGTGTCGGGTCTTCACATCTCACAGCACATGTAGACCCATCAAGGACACCGAGCACAGAGTCACTATTTTGCAGCCTACAAACACTTCCCTGCCGCAATCTCTCCCTTGGGATTCTCGGGTCTGCTTCAGTGCCCCTGAAAATGAAGTGCTCCCAAACTGTTAACCTTGGGGCAGTGCAGAGCAGCTCGACCCGCTACCCGGTGCAGATGACTGCATCACTAGCCAACTCATTACAACATCATTGGTTTGTTAAATTTTTTTAGAAAATAGATAATCAGCACAGAGTGATGGGATCAGGGTCATGAAGCATGTTGAAGGACGAGTCAAGAGCCAAACTCACACATAGGGACTGCAGAGACAGAGGTCTGCAGAGGCTGAGGCTGAATATTTTTTTTAAATACAGTTTCTGAAAAACCAAAGACCCTTCTGCTTTCACCAGTCTCTTCCCCAAACAGGGTCTTTCAGGTCTGCCATGATGAGAGCAGCAACAACTGTGACACAGAAGTAAGAGTGTCCAGGGAAACACATGAGCACCAACACAATATAGAGGTGTGCTGAGAGGAACTAAAAGGCTTAATAAAGAAACAGCAAAAGAAGAATTCCTATTTCTTGGATTTCTGATTTTTGATGCATTTTACTATTGGAATTGCCATCTCTACCCATCCCCATAAAGTCTTAACCTTTGTTTGGCTTGCACTGTTAAAACAGGGCCAATCTTCTGATGCCGTATTCCAAATAAAGTAAAGATTAATAATTATAGCTTCAAATATTCATTCGAGAAGTTTTTCAAGGGGGTTTTTTGTTCGCTTAGGTAGTAAAAGAATACTTGCATTAGCCCATCCACCAGGGACACACCAGGCCCGGTTCCAATTTCATTTACCCCGCCTGTCTTCATTGGCATGGGTGGAACAACCTTGATACCATAAAGAGAAGAACTGCACTTCAGAAGCACACACCATTTATTTCTTATGCCAGCAGTAGTACTGCTGTAGCCACAATGGGCTTTTGTTAGACCAGTATAACTGGAAAAAACAGACAAGCTTTCAAGCGTCCGAGGGCTTCTTCTGCTTTTCTGGTATCATTACAGTTAGCCTAATAAAAGATATTACCTCTCTCTTCAAAACGGTCTTATTATTCATGACATGCAGTCAAATGAAATCCAGATTACAAGAAATGGCATGTGTATTTTGTCTTATTTTCTTCCGTTACATTACTGTGTATGTGAATGAGGAGCACCTACGTTCCCACAGCATTGCCTGTACCTCTTGGGCAGTTCTACTGCTCCACTTCATCATGAGGCCATCTGCTCTCACAGAGAAAGCCAACATCTGACATACCATGTACCATGTACCATGAAACAGCCTCCAAAGGACAGTAGTGGGCAAATGATACCCTGCATCTGCTCAGCTCACATTCATTTCTAGCCACCTAAGGTTTGGCTGGAAGAGCTCTTCTAAACCCAAATACATATGTTGGCTTAGAGGCACCATAGTAAAGTAGCCTAACAAACCAAAGCAATTGGTTTTAATAAGAATCTTGGCTTGTTTTGACAATGCTCTGGATCTTCATGTTGGCACCAAGAATGTTTTTTTAGGAAAATGTATGCATCTTTGCAGCACTCAGCAACTAAATCCTCTCTCCACTTCATGGAAAGGGTTTCCTGGCTATCCGCTTTCTAATGTATTCCAAGTCCCTCGCAGCTGATTGTTGTCTGGGCTGGAAATACTTTTATATTAAGCTCAACAGTTTGACCCCTTTGCATACTGTGTGCGGGCCGATGAGCGGGGCGTGCAGGTCACAGACTGTGTCCTTCACGTTTCCTAACGTGCTTGCAAAAGCGTGCGAGGCTATGGAGGCATTTAGATGCTTCCTGCATCACGTTGTGCAGATGTGTTTGTAATAGCTACGGAAGCGGCTGTCTCCTGCTACCCGGCCTTATTACAGGCAGTAGCAATACTCCCAGAGTTCAAAGGCATTTCATGCTCACTGAGCGTTTTTCAGCAAGAAATCTGAGATTAAATAAACTTGAATCCTCTCTGAGGAGAAAGCAGAAGATGGAGGGAGAGGAGCTGACTCTCCGCTGCACAGCATGCATCTCGGTGTACCTTGGAAAACACCCAGGCGAGGTGCACCTCAAACCCACGTCTGGCCGGGACATTTCACTACTGGGGCCAGATTTATGCCTGCTGTAATGCTGTGGATTTTAATGGGTTCGTGCCAAGGCTGCCAACCTGCTCAAAATCTGAAAGTCACACAAGAGGTTTTCTAGCCTTTGTTCTAACCTCTCTGGGCTGCCTCCCGAGGGGCTTGCTGAGGATAGGATTTACATTGGTTTTGCTGCTTTTCTCCCATTTTCATTCATAAAAGTTGATGTTAGTCTGTCACCAACAGAAATACTTAACTTTTAGTGAGTACCGGCACAAGGCCCTGTCTCTCTAGAAAGAGTAACTGCTGACCTGCTCTTTAGCAGAAGACCACATTCTGCTCTTGTGCTAAAGAAACAGTGCCCAGGGCACATCGACGGCTGCGCACAAAAAGGTGACTCTGAGTGTTGCTCATCCAGGATCCAGAGAGCACAAGGAATCAAACTGTTTGATGATTTTCCTCTCCCTAACAAACAACTCTGCCTCTGCGGGAAAAAGAAAATACTTGAGTCATACAACTGACCGAAGCGTCGTTCCCACTGATGAGGGATGTTCACGTAGTCTCAGCTGGTAAAGCACTGCCCTTAGCGAGCTGGAAATGCCATTCCTGGGAACCCTCCGCACCCCAAGCCAGGGGTGGGCACGGGCTCCCTACACAGCAGCCGGGCGCACACGAGCTGGGACGTTTCGTTTCGGTACGTCTGCGGGACCGCGGTCCGGAGCTGAGACCGCTCCCCAGGAGCCGGGGGAAGCCACGGGTTCGGCTGCCCGGCTGGGGGTCCCCATCGCCGGGCTCGTGAAGGTGTTTGTGCTCCTGAAGGTGCAGAGAGCTGTGCGGATGTGTCCAAGACATGGAGACCTACACCCTCGGCACGCTTCAGTGCTTAACTCCCATTGACTTCACTGAGACAAAGGCGTAATAAAGACACTGAGGATCTGGGCCCAACGTGGTTTGGAAAATCCTGCTAGATACCATTCCTCATCTTTAGGTGACTAAATAGTTCCGAAATGCCGTCCCAGATACCCTCAGCCTGCACTAAGTCTTTCCTGGGCTGCCCAGTTGAAGGTCACTATTACAATGCCGGAAAAACTTTCCGAGTTAGGCCTGACCTTGAAAAAGCCATCAAGCTCATAAGCTGAGAACGACGCAGTGACAATTAGCACATCTTCTCTGCTCTAGACAATACACTGCAAGTCTAGGACAAATCTAAAAGCCTGAGAGGCAGACATACAAGAGTGTTATGTCCTCTGTCTGAGAGCCGAATCCCAGGGAGGGTGGAAATAGCAATGTAGGACAGCTGTGAGTATGCTTAGTATTAATATCAAATATAATGGTAATTCAAAACAGAGTCTTTTGGTACAGATCTGAACTGCACAAGCCAAGTTATGAAATGATATTAGCATCTGGATCTGAGAAGCAGCTGAGACTAAGCTGGCCAGCATTTGCCATATGTCTCATCTGCAGAGAATATTTAAATAAGTAAACACAATGAGTTAATAAATACATGAAATAACTTTGCAAGATAAGCACCTCTCTGTGCTAGTGGCATGGCAGCTTGTCAGAACGATCACATCCAGTGGAAAATCTGAAAGGGGAAAATTTAGATGGCACAATATTGAGGGGAGGAGGGGGGAAGGGGGGATGAGTATTCAATTGACTGAATAGCATAGCCCAGAATTGTGAACATTTACGATGATCCTTATCTGCTGGCAGGTGAGAGAATCCTGTTGCTGTTGCCAAAGCCTTAACTCATCAGAAAATCAGTGGTTCTTCTTGGAAACATAAGCTGAAACCTTTCAAAGACCTTCTAGCTACAACCCTGTGTAGGCAAAAGGGACTATAATTTTAACAGCATCAAAGGTATAGAAAGTCATGCTGCTTTCCAGTAATTCCCTGATAACACCTAGAGGGTGAAATAAACCTGCTGGTGGTCTAATCTGAACAGAAGGGGGGGGGGGGGGGGGGGCTG
>JAVJGG010000043.1:2811098-2823367 GCA_035590195.1 Aviceda cuculoides
TGCTGGCTCATATTCAGTTTTTCATCCACTAATACCCCCAAGTCCTTCTCTGCAGGGCTGCTCTCAATCCACTCATCTCCCAGCCTGTATTTGCTTGGGATTGCCCAGACCCAGCTGCAGGACCTTGCACTTGGCCTTGTTGAACTTCATGCATTTCACACAGGCCCACCTCTGAAACCTGTCAAGGTCCCCCTGGATGGCATTCCTTCCCTCCAGCTGGCCAACCGCACCACGCAGCTTGGTGTCATCAGCAAACTTGCTGAGGGTGCACTCAATCCCACTGTCCAGGTCACTGACGAAGATGTTAAACAGCACCAGTCCCCATACTGACCCCTGAGGAATGCCACTTGTCACTGGTGTCCACTCGGACATCGAGCCATTGACTGCAACTCTTTCAGTGCGACCATCCAGCCAGTTCCTTATCCACTGAGTGGTCCATCTGTCAAATACGTGTCTCTCCAATTTAGAGACAAGGTTGTTGTGCGGGACAGGGTCAAATGCTTTGCACAAGTCCAGGTAGGTGACGTCCACGGAGCTGAAGAACCTTGCCCACTGTTGGTAAAAGAATTTAGCAGATCAGGTAATTCCAGGTTGATCTTGACCAAATTGTTCCAACTCCCTCAACCTTTGCTCTTACACCCACCAATATTCGGTTGTACCTAAGCTACAGCCTTTGGATCACAGTCAAGAAGAATGTATCCAGTCTATGACCTGCTCTTCTGTCCACTTTCTGAGGCCCTTACAGCCTTTTCCACTTGTTATCCAACTGGAGATGAGTCCAGTTGCAAAATTACCACACTCTCATCAGAAGAGCAGGGGCATTGAGTTTTTCAGCTGACAGATGCCCACCCCCAGCCAAAGGGTTACGAACTACAAGGTTAGATCATAAGTAAAACAGGGTGGGAACTTCCTAGCAGAGCTAGGAAGCTTCTTAGGGCAATTTCAGTGCAAATAAACAAATAATAACACATTTCAAATGTGACCGATGCGGAGCCCCAAATATTTGAGGCTGGCTACCCTCAAGCAGAGACCTGAGGACCAGAGGTCCCCCCCCAGGCACTGTGATTAGAGCGCACTGACCATGTACAAGCAGGGAGCAAAGAGACGGAGCCAGGCTGCAGTTTCGCAGCTGCACGACGCTGGCCTGGGCGATGAAATAAGGCCCAGACAGGAAGACGTTTTCCTCAACAGTAAGCTGCTATTTTTACCCATCTCGCTTCTCTAACCAAAGAGGCGCTTGAAGTCAGCGGGCTGTGCTCGGCTGCGAGCCACGCCAGCACCACCCTCTGGAGGTGTCCCCTTGCCCAGTGCGGGGCTGTGGGCACAGAGCGCTCCCGGCTCCCCGCTCTACAAACGCCTCTCTGACCACCAGCATTGCCTCCACAGGTCAGACCACTCAAGCCAAAAACCCCAGTGGACGTATCTGCCCTGCGTAAGAGGAGCAAGACGGGTCGTGAAGGATCTCCCGCGGCTCAGGTAGCCCACGGTGAGCGCCAGAGCCTGCGAGGGGGGCAGCAGGAGGTGTGATGGACCCTCACCAGCCGCTGGCCCCGCCGCTGCACCACCCAACGCACGGCATTCGCCTCAAGGAATTACAGAGGAGGAGCCGCAGTGCATGGATGTGTCCAGGGCTTTCTATCACAGCTGCGGTGTGAATATCTCATGTTGCTATTTATACGTGGAGGCGACCGTTTCCTATAGCTTCCCGCACGCCCCTGCCCCTTGGTCACAGCCCTCGGTCCCCACCCCAGGGGCTGCAGTTGGGGCGGGCAGCGACCCGCTTCATGCAAGGTGACAGCCCTGTTTATTCCCCATTTCTCCTTCTCCCCACCCCCCGGCAGCAATGTGGGCTGAGGGAGTGGCAGCACTTCCCAAATCCCAGAGCAATAGATCTGGAGTGAAGTCACAAATAACTGCAGCTTCACGGGAACGAGCCGGAAAAAAGAGCTACGAGGGGGGAACACGCTGTTTATGCCAGAACCGCTTGACATCTAGTAACACTGAAAAGCAAGAGGGGGGAACATTGCTGTCCTTTCCTCAAATGGTTTATTTCCCCCCTATTTCGGTGCCTGGGTGTGGGAAATCTGAGCTCATCTGGAATAAGATGGAGCAAGATGGGCAGGGGTTTGCAGCTCTGGCAAAAATGAGCCCCTGGCCCAGAGTCCCGCAGAGGGATGGTCGGCGGAGGCTCCCGTGCACAGCTGAGGCAGCTCGCTGAGGATCTGTGCCATCCTCCTCCCCGCTATCCGACATTAAGTGCATTATTTCAGCTCTTTGCAGCCTCGCTCGCTGTATCTGCACGTGCAGTGAGCAGTGAGCGGAACGTCTCGTCGCACTGCCGTGACACAGACACTCGCCGTCCTTTTAAGCAGGAGATGTTTAATTGGAGAAAATGCTCTGATCTCCAACGCCCTTGCCAAAGCTCCAGTCCCACTGTTGTCTCCCCTGGTCACTGAGGACCCTGCAATGCTGCACACTGCACAGACAAATCAAGAGGCTGAAGACTAGACTTAATGAAAACATATAAATTAACATATGCCTCCTAGGGGGGTTGTTAGGCTTAGCTCATTAGTGGTTTAAAGGATATCCAATGCTCTAAGTTATTTGTTTGTTTGTATTTTTGCAGCTGTCCTTAGTTCTCTTAGGTCAAGTAGAGGTGTGAGGTCCAAAATAGCATTGAGATGGCTGAGCTTATGTTTCCAGCCCTGAAAAAACAATGAAGTGCTAATAAAAAAAAAAAAAAAAAGCCTTGTGAGAAACATTTCACTCCAAAGCCCTTCGCAAACAACATACACAACAGCATGGAAATGCAGGAGCCTTTGCTCCCCAGGGAGGGGAGCTGCTGCCAGCTACTTTGGGAGGAGAAGGGGAATCTTAGTGGCCTGGGGAGGAAATTTTGGACACAGATACCAGCATAAGAGAAGTCAATGGATCTTTGCTCCTTATCTGCAGCATTGCAGCTCTGCTGAGTAGCTCACATGGGGTCAGAGGAAGCCATCCATCCAACCAGGCTGGTCGTTACCACTGAGAACCTGTTCTGCCTGCACTGGTTTCCCACAGCTCCATGGGAGCACCACCAGGTCCCGCAGTGTGCGTGCCTCTCCTGAGTGGAGACACTTTAGCCCAGGCTCATTCTTGGCACATAACCTAGTGAGGGGGTGCATGCTCTCAAAATATGGGGGCCACGCTCCACGAGGAGTGGCTCTTCCCCAAGACAGCTGCTTTTCCCGCATCACCCTGTCCTTAAAAACCAAGAAGTTCTCGAAGCAGACCTGATCCTGTTTTAAAGTGTTACTCCTTTTCCAGCTAAGCACAGCAGTACAGGTCTAGAATTGCATGTGAAGGTGTAAGTAAGGATCAGAAGCCTCAAAAACGATGTAGAAATGCTGTCAGCTCTCCTGGAATGCACTGAGTGCTCAAAGCAACTTCTGCACATCCCTGTGCAGTCTCTGAAAGTGAAAAGCTCTGATTTCTTCTCTGGCTGGTGATGTTGGGAGTGCAACTGCATGTCCCTGCATCCTGAGATGGACGAACATGAAACCGGAGGAGAAGATCCACATTTCTGGAGGGAGCAGGGCCAGTTCTCCAAGGGGCTTGGTCTTGTTTGGCGGGGTGACTGCATGTCACTGGTTTGAGATCTGCTGGATGAGAAGCAGCACTGTAGGGAAGCAATGACTCAGAGCGGGCCAGGGCAGCAACGAAATGGTGTGCTAATTGCAGGGCAGCGCATGGCTCTGCGTGGCATATTCACCATTAGATGATATAAAGTCAGACCGAGTGTTAAGGCAAAGCCTGCAACCAACAGAAGGGTTATGTGAGGACCTCTCCACTTGCTTCGGTTGACTCCATCAGAGATGCACCACCATTTTTTAGCAAAGGAACTCCACTAAAAATAAATGACCCCTCAGCTCATGATGGACTCTCTGTTCCTGGGTATAAACATTGCTAGGAGGTGATGGAAGAACAAACTGTCAAGCAACACTCCGATGGAAACTTTATCCCTGAAAATTACCCTGAGCACAGCAGGAGTACTGCTCAGTATCCTGCCTTTGAGAAGAGGTCAGGGAGAGTCTTCCCACAAGATCCTGCTCTTTCTACAGCAGTCATTAAATGCAATCATCTTTGCCATAAAGTGAAAAAAATGCATCTTTAAAGCCTCAGAGGTAAAAGCCAGCCTTCCCAGAGAGGGTTTATGGCAGTGTCTAGGGATGGAGTGACTTTTTGAGAAGCAGTGAGGCACCTGGACTGTCCTTTTGATTTAACGACGGCCTCTTAACAAGCAGTCCCCTTCCCTCCCCAGGCATTCCTGTCCCCAATTCCACCTACCAGGTTTAATCTTAAAAGTTACTAATGGCGGACTGAGCCCGGGCAAAGCCCCCAGGACTTTCATTTTCTTTGGTGGAGCCAGAACACCACCAGACGGATTTAGGATGGGACAAGAAGAGGTTCACTCCCAAGCACAAGAAATGCCATGTGGTTGCAGGAGGAGGTAAATGAAACCTCAGCCAAGGCACAGTTGCAGGCTGCACACCCAGCGCAGGGGCTCTGCCTCTGCAACTGGCTGCTGAGTCCCGTTCCAGCACGCAGGACAGAAGTTGGAAGCACGCTTATCTCACGCCAGTCAAACTCAACCCCGTTCCAGGAGAGTTTTGTTGTTTTGTTCCTTCTTCAAGGGAATGAGCTCAGATGAAACTGAAGCAGGTGCTAATTAAAACCAGGACTATTCTTCAAACTGGGCTTTTAATTACTGTAAATATATGTCAAGGAAAGTTGCAAAGGGGAAGAAAAATAGTAATTTCTTGTGCTACCTGCCATTTTCACTTGATTACCATCACACTTTTCTGCAGAGCAAAAACATCAGTCCTTCATAACAAACTCCTCTCTTGGGGACTAGTGTGAATTGAGAGCTGTGAGGCCCTGCCATGGGTTCCAAAACTAGCAGCATAATGTCTGTAACAGACATGCTACCTAATTAAATTGTTAGGGAACAGGCTTTTATATCTTTAACACCTAATTTACTATTGTTTCTTTGAAAGTGTTTGGCTTCCCTGTGGTTTTTTGGGCCTCCCTTCTCAGTTTTACGATGGCTTTTAAGTTTTTCGTGTGTGTTTCAACTAAATAACCATTTTGGAGGTTTTGTTAGGGTCCCGGCTCAAGTCAGACCAAGGGAAACAGGGGCCTGTTTTACTGTTGTTCATGCTGGGTGACTTACCACTACTGTGCTAATTATGTAATTACCCCATTTTAATAGCTATTGTATACTGCTTTATTGCTAACAAATCTTATTTCCTCTTTCTTTGCTCACTGATCGAATGGTAAAAGTATAAGGACACACACAAACATTATACTGTGCTATAAACCACAATACAAGCCTTGCAAGAGTTAGCGGGGCTCTAACCATAAACAAGCATCTTCAAGGCAGCAGCAGGTTTATCCAAATCTACACGCCACTAATGCTGATATAACTTTTACTTACTGGGAAGACACAAAATTGCATCATTTCTCAAATACCAAGTGCTACACTGCAATGAACATTAGTCTCTTAATGTGAGTTTATATGGCTTTCACCACAAAAAGCATGGATTATACCTAAGATGTTTAGACTGTGCTGTACCAGAAATGAGTAATGAACAAGCTAATCAATTACTTCCTCCCCGATATTTGAAGCAAAATGAAATATTTGGCCCTGGAGAGAAGGGGGAACACATGTTCCAAAATACTCCTGAATCCTTTGTTGTTTGGAGTCCATGGCTGACAGGACACGGTAGGATACTGTCCAACACACTGACAATATCAAAACGCAGTCAGGCAGGATGAAAAGGGGGCACATTACCAAATTCCTAGGAGGCATCTGAGCACCACTGAAATCAGAAGATGTGAAGAATTATGCTTGAGGTAGAAAAAGATGAAAAGCATTAACCAATGATATGGAGATGAGAGAACAGAATCCAGCATTTGTTGTCCATAACAGCATCTGTGCTTAGCAGGTTAAACCAAACCAGCTTGCAGGCTCGGACAACTAGGACAAGAGCTGGAAATAGCTGCTGAAATTATACCAGAGGCCAGCACAGCACAGGGAAGAGTTAAATATCCTCAAAGAAGTTGCAGATATTTAAGGGAATGAGCTATAGGGTGGTGGAAGGAGCACGGAGACTTTCCCAGGGGCTTTCACTTGGGGAGAGGAGGCTTTCGTGGCAGAATCCAGCGCAGGCAGCAATCCCACATCCTGAGCAGAGAACACATCGGGGGGGTAGCTAAAAGGTCTGGAGGGCGGAAATCTCAGATAAAGGATGCTGCCGTGTTCCTGAAATGGTACCAAGATGAAGCAAAAAGCATGAGGCATCTGGCACGCGCAGTGATGAGAGAGAACCTCTCCAGGACGCAGCCCCAGGACTAGAAGAGGGCAAGTGATTGGCAGGGGTGGAGGGGTTTCACCGAGCATCGGAGACCCCAGCACGTAGGGCTGAGGAGTGGAACTGAGGGAAGGACATTGTCCAGGGAGGAAAGTCACTCCTATCTTGATTTCTGATTGCTAAACTCTGCCGTTATATTCTGTATTTATAAATACGTATATGCACTGATGGTATGATCTCTTAAGATTAAAGTAACTCTAGTCCATATGAAATTCCACCATTACAGCAAAACCTGCTTATTCTTCACTCTCCTGTTTTTCCCCAGAGCCAGCTCCAGATCTCATCCCCCAGTTTATCTGAAGGGGTTCCAGTCTCCAGGCAGGTAAAGCACACACTGAATTCAGCTGGACTTTCACCTGCACGACGCTGGCGTCAAGCACCGTAAACCCCTGCAGCTGCTCGTTTCCACTGGCCCCAATGGGCCCCAGTGCCCTTCTCCAGCCCACCTTCCGCACCAGGAGGATCTCTGCAAACAGCAGCAAGCTCTGCCACTTCACATTCCTCCTTAAATCCGTCCTTTGCCAGCATATCTGCTGAGAAACTGACAGCACAAAAAATTGAATTAGGCTGCTGGTGTGCTAAGACCACTGTCTATCATACTGAGCAATATTGGCTCGTCGTCTCCCTGCGCTCGCTCTCTGTCTGCACCCATCTGCTGCCTTTCCACTCCTGCTCGGGTTCAGAGACTGGTACCGCATGTCGCCTGGGTCAAGGACAAAAGCTTCAGGATGCTGCGGTGGCAGCAATAAAGACAGAGAGGCGCACACACATGTATATGTGTACGTGTATGCGTGTATATGTCTGTGCATGTGTACGTATATTTCTATGACTATATCTATAACTATATGTATTCAGTGGGGTCCAGCCTTTGGCAGTCAGTGCCTTGTTTCGCCTGGCTAGGTGGGAGAAAAAGAAAAAAATCCCATTGGAAAATGGGACTTCGCTGAAATAGAAATGTCTGCAGAGCGAGCTCCGTTTGAGCAGCTTCTTCCAGCAGGAAAATCAAAGCATTTCGTTTCATGCTGGACCAAGAGATACTTCCAGCCATCACAGTGGCTCTCTGGAGACACACTGAGTAGCGTTCAGCATGCCCTGACGTAGCACGAGGTAATGGAATTTGTCTAAGCTCTTTGCCTGGTCAGAAGTTTCAATATTCTGAATTTTCACTGTGCATACCTACCGGCATCTCTTTCAGCATGGATGTCAGGCTACGGACTGGCCGGGCTGGAGAGCTGGGACGCGAGCTCTCCCTCGTACACCTCCTGCCATCAGGAGGGGGGCAGGGAAGGGGGGCAGCCCTGCACCAAGGGCCTGACCCTGCCCTGCCTGTGCTCAAACCCGCACAGAGCCAGCCTGCAAGCTTGAAGTAGCATTTTGTTATTAAAACAAGCTGCCACCATGGAAAGTCCCGAACAGGACAAAAACCCGACCCCGGGCTCTTGAGAAAGTCAGCCTTGATCAGGAAAAACCTTTTTAAAATGAGTTTCGCCCAAGCAAGGGCTGAGAACTGGACCTGTGGCACTGGACACGCCTCTACGTGCTTTGGCAGAGCCACTGGTATGGTGTTGGATTTTCACCCCAGAGTGGCTTTTTGCTCACTTGATAACTGTGTGGGTTAAGGACGACCCTGGCTTGCCCCTCTGACCAGCACCAGAGCACATCAGGAATGGTCCACTATCATTTAATGGCTGTTTGAGCCAAAAACCACAGTGACAGCCTGTTGATATATAGTCAGTAATGATCAGTTCTCATTCATGCTGGTATAAATTCGGGACTACATTAATTTTTAAAAGTGCCAGGCTAGCAGAGCAGAAAGCAGAAGCTGATTCCCTCCATCTCAATTTCTGATACCCAGCTCATATCTCAGCCACTCTCACTGCTTCTAGGACACACTGGTGAGTTTTCAGGAGAAGGTCTGGAGTCTTTTACTCATGAACTGCCTCTTTCATCCAGCCCAAACCAGGTCAGGAATTACTGGAAGCCACCTTTGGAAGACCCCAAAGCCAAAAGCTGGTTCGTAAAGCCCAAAATCACAATTTTTCAAGCCTTTGGCCAGAGGCATCACCTCTCTTTGCTCAGGGTGCTTCTCTGCTTAGCGCTTTGCTGCTCAGCAACCTCCTACAACAGCCTTATCAGCCCATTTTGCTCTGCAGGGCATCGTTGGCCTCACCGCGCCAACAGCCATGCCACGAAGGGGCAAAGCCCCAGCCGACATTGCACAACCCACGTTGCAATTATTTACCCACAAGCATCTATTCTGAACTGATGACCACATATTAATAGTTTACCACTCTTTCGCAGCTGTTGGCTCATACCCTGGGTGCTCCAACCAGGCATGACTCTCTGGACTAGTCCAGAACAGCAGTTTTCCACCAGCTACTGCTGCGAAGACATCGACTGAGACCTGCCCGCGGCCTCTGCATTTCAGACCCGTCTGTCATTTCCCAGCCAGGCTTTTAGGATGTCCTTCAGGAGGGTCAAAACCTGATCAATTTGTCACAACCCGTATTCCCAAGAGCTGGATTTTAGGTCTCTGAGTTGAGATACCACTTGCAAAGCATCATTCTCCTTCCCCTGTTTAACAAATGATTTCCACTGGCTTCTGCCTTCCACCCACACATACTGCCCTGAAAGAGTTAAGAAGAATTTACTTATTTTTAACTTATATTACTCACTTGTATTGAATTATTCTTGGATCAGATATTAAATGGAGATTTTCCATATAATATCTGTCACAGATGGAAAAAAACCCATCATCTATGGATGAGTGTAATCCATTCATTGGTACGGATACAGCCCTCTCCAGGGATTGTCAGAAATAAACACGATGTCCCTGTTTGCCGGATTTTTGCATTTGGATTGCTGAGCTAGCTGAAAAAATGTGTGAAATCACATGTAAGCCGACAGCTCCCTATTGACTAGGCATACGAACAGGCTCCCATGTGTTATTTATTCCAGTAAGCCCACGGACTGTGTCGTGCACATGAAATGCTAGCCCGCTCTGAAATTCGAGGGGATAATAATCAATAATGCTTTGTTCGTAACGCGGCTTTCATCTGCAAAGCTCGGAGCGGTGTCGGGGGGCGCGGGTGCCCGGGGCTTGCAGGGGAGGAAGGTGGCATTGAGGGGGGTTGCACAGACCCTCACTCAAAAGACAGAGCTGGAACCGGTCCCTCCAGCCCAGCAAACACCAGGGACAAGCCGACTGCTGACAAGGCACCTTTGGCATCTCTCAGACACGCTAAATACATGGATTTTTGTTTGTTTGTTGGTTGTTTTTTTAAGGAAACGGACTCTGCCAGAGCAGCTTTCCAGTTACCTGCTATGACGAACCGCAGCGGTTAAAAACGACTTGTTCTTTTGGGAATCCCCAGGAGGCGTTAAGGATATCGGTGTGCCCGAAGCAAGGGTACAGTGAGACAGGAAAAACCAAGCCTATTTCCACCCCAGCCCCGCCGGCACCTTCCCTTTACTCCTGAACGCAGAGTTTACAGCAGCATCCTCTTCCCAGGCGGGTCGCACCGCGTCCCCGTGGGTCACCCCGAAACAGCTCACCCCGCTTTTGCCGAAGCGGTGCCTCCACGCCGCCCGTGCTGCGTGGCACGGCTCCAGGACACCATCGCCCTCACCGCACAGCTACCGGCTCGGGGGATAATTAGTATCTCCCCCATCTGCTAGATTAGCTAGCGGAGGGGAGGCAGGGGAGCACTGCCAGGGCGCGCTTAACTCTTCCGTCCTCAGGCATCTCTCTGCTGCTCCCCCCGCTCGCAGGCTCCGCGGCAAACCCGGCTGAACCTGGCAAACGCCAGACCGAGGAGGTCTGGGGAAGGTGGCCAAATCCTGCCTGGGGGATGGGGCTGCTCTTGCCTGTGCCGCTGAAGGGGTGCAGGAATGGGAAGGGTCCGTCCCGCTCCCATCGGGGCCACCACCAAATCCCTTGGAGAGCTTGCCTGTGGCAAAATACCCGCTGCTGTGCCCACCACCGGCAGCTCCAGGATGAGCAGATTTGGGTTCCTCAGCTGGAAACCCCCTCCCCACCCTGGCCCCCTCCAGCCAGCCCCAGCCAGGGTGGGGGCCGCCGTGCCCGGGACAGCATGCTCCGGGCACCGCTTTAAACGGGGCGCTTACGTTTGGGAGGCAAGGGAGGATGCTAACAACTGCAGCCCAAATGCAGATGCAGGATTAATGCCGCTCTCGGCAGCAGACTCCTTTCCTGCATTAAAGTCAACACATCACCCAACACTTACTTCACACCCTCCCTGGGGTGGCCGGAGAGTTCCCTTTATAAGGTTAATACCTTCTCCTCCCCCAACCCCCCTAAAGAAACAGGATATTTCCTAGCTAATTTGTATGTGTCTAATTCTCATATCAACAAAACCAAAGTCACGATTTGGGGCTTTTTTGGGTTTGCTTTATTTCTCGCCACATTCCCACTCTTACCAAGTCTGTTTCCATTCCCCCGCTCCTTTCCCAGATTCCAGTATCCACAGGTTTCTGGGTTAACAACAAAATAACACAGGCTGGAACCTGTTCAGATTTTTTTTTTTTTTTTCCCAATTTTTATTTTCTTGCTTGGAAAACCTTTTCCCCTCTCTTTCACCCTCCCTGCCGGGGAGTTCAAAGGGACATGTTCGCAAACACGGGCAGCGCTTTCCACACCCACACTTGCCACCTTGAGGGAGGGAGCGGCACGAAAACTCGCTGGTGAACATTTGTGCAAATATTCATTTGGCATCTGCTAATGTCAAGTCTGGCTGGATTGGGGCTAGGAGCTGTAGAAAAGCATAAATGAGTCGGGCAGACAGCAAAAGCCGAGCTACTTCGTTATGCAAACAGGAGCCTCTCGCAGCAGCTCTCGCTGCACGGAGAAGGGGCTCGCGCTCTGCCTCCTTTCTGTCATGCTTTGCCCTGCCCTTTAGTTATAACGACCTTTCTCGTGCAAAGACCCTGGTGTGCTAAATGCAGCTCGGTCTCGATAAACCACAGCCCAAAGCGGAGAGCTTTGCACCCATGCCCAACCAGCAGTGGCACCTGAATGGGGGCTGCGCTCGCCCCTGTCCTTGAGTCTGTCTTGTTTTATTGCTGTTATCGCCGTGTAACTCTGCAAAGTGTTGCAGGACCCTGTGAAATACACGGTGCTACATGAGCCTGTGGTCCTGCCAGCTCCCCGGCTACAGCAGACGATGCACAGGGCCGCTCTCCCTTGCTTGCGGAGCAGGTAGCGACGGAGGGCTCGCTGCCAGCATAAGCAAAACATTCAAACAACTGCAAATAACCCTACTATCTCAACGCCCGGCGTTCACGGGGCAGCCACAGCTGGGTTGCATGTCTCATTAATAAAATGTCCCCAAGCAATAAGGGACCCAGGCCTAGCTACAGGCTGCGACCTGAAAGGCTGGAGTCATTTCCCACTCAGTTGCCCGCTGGCAACCCTTCCCTGGGCACCAGTGGGACCTCGTGTGACGTGGTTGACCTCCCACGGCCACAGGAGGGATTTCACTGCAGAAACTTTATCCCTTTCACGTAAATTCAACGGTACCAGCGCAGTGGCTAATGGACCACATGATCTATAATTTACTAGTAAATTAAATATGACCGGTATTGCTTTCTGGCAGAGATGCCTGCAACACGGAGCGCACGGGTGCGGAGGGTCTCGGGAAGGGGGTCACAGCACACCCTGCTCTGGGGCTTCAGACACAGACTGTTCAGAAACAGCCCGGCGGCAGCAGCTGGGTTGGCCATGTCAGCACAGCCCTGATCTGTTCAAAAGGTGAAGTCCTCCCTCGTGCCCCGCTCCGGATGCGTGCTGCCCTGCCGTGGGTGACGCGATGCTGGGGGCAAGAGTAGAGGTCCTGG
>JAVJGG010000043.1:2823467-2907792 GCA_035590195.1 Aviceda cuculoides
CTGGGGGCAAGAGGAGAGGTCCTGGCACTGTGCTTCTAACCATGGGAAAATTCGGCATTTCCATTTCAAAACTTACAAACTGAATACTCTATGTTAGAGCTGGCTGGAAATTTCCACACATTTACAGATAAGCAAAAACTTTGCATTAGAGGAACCTGTATTTTTGTCAAAAGTAGAAAAACTGGGACCTGAAATGCATTCTTTTCACATTTCAATTTTTCTAGACTTCGTTTCTAGGCTGGAAAAATGCAAAGAACTTTCCAAGAAGAAAAAAGTCATCTGGTTGAAAAAAAAAAAATACAAACTTAATCCTTTAGCTGTACTTTTCAAGGCAAAAAGGACAGAACTTCCAGTCATATTTCACCGGACCCCTAGCTAATTCCTGATCTAATGTTTAGTCCTTGTTTTATCCCAGATTCAGTTCTGGCCTTGGCGAAGGCATCTCCCGAGGCGGGTGCCAGCAGCAGGCACCCAGCGAGGGCATCGCTGTGCCCCCTGGGCTGGCGGCCGCTGGGTGCCCAGCAGGGCAGGAGGCTGCTCCAGGGCCCGGGCTACCATCTCCCCAGTCCCTGGCCCAGGTCACACCACAGTCACCAGCAGAAAGGGATGCAGATGGCAGCGACTCTCCCAGCAACCCCCAGTAACCCCAGCTCCCTCCCAAATCCTTTCACGCCGTGCGAACGGGGAGGGCCGTGGCAGAGCTCAGAGGCAGCCCGCAGGGATATAAAGAGTTAACACGGAGAAACCACCACTTGTTTTCCAGCTTTGCAGAGATGGAGTGCTAAGGAGTTGATGCCACTAATACTATACCAATAATTGCACTGGAAGAGCCCAACAGGCCCACCGAGCTCAGCACGGTGCTGCGTGGGAGACCCCGAGCCAGCTCCTGCGGCCCGTTGCTGCTCCAGCATCAGACCTCCCAAAGCAGCAGGACACAGCCCAGATGGAGAAGCCCTGGTAGAACACCCAACCTCCTCCAGGAGGGTGTAGGTGCCAAGCCAAGAGCAGAGGCTGGTCACTTAATGGTGCAAACAGCTAACGAGCCCGTGGGGCAGGACGGGCGGATGAGCCGGGTCTCCTGCTCCCGCCTGCCCGAGCATCCATCCCTGGGCTCCCCGCCGGCATCCCTGCCCACCCCGAGAGCTTCCACCCAAAGCAGCAGGGTCTTGGATTCCTGGTTTTGACTGGAAACGCCGGGGAGATGAATCTGAATTCCTTCTCGTCAGCCTAAAGACTTCTTTATTATTTATGACTGGGAATGATTCCCACCAGAAACATGTAGCTGGTTATAATTTAAATGTTTCTTCTAACTCGGGAAATTTCCAGGAAGGTCTAATAGTAAACACAATAATGTGCCCACAAGTTACAAATCAGGCGTCCTGTTTGTTTAACTCATTTGCCCAGAAAAATAATTAATGCAAAACTGATGGTGGTTTTTGTTTGTTCCCTAAAACAATGTTATCAGTACATGCCCTCAGTGCATTTTTACTGCAATTATAAAGGTTTTTCCAGCTGGAAAGTGAGTCAGCTTAACTTTCTTCTTTTAAACTAATGACCATTTAATGTCAGATAAAAGGTTTAGAGGAAAGGATTAAGTACCACTTTCAACAGAGATGGTGGGAGATAATTGACTCAATTTACTCCTGACATCGGTGCAGGGCACCCACGCGTGTGCATGTTGAAATATGGCAGAGCAAGGGACCCTGCCAGAGACCCAGTGCTCTCCCTGTGCAGGTGGGTGCTCACATTTTCCCCTCCATCATCCCAGCACATCCGACTCGACATCTCTGACAGGTATCCCTGTGCCTCCGGGAAGACACAGCTATTCCTGGTCTGGAACTACTAACACCCTTCAAACAGCAGAGGAGAAGTTGCAGGACAGATGGGAAGCTGATAATAAACCCCCAAAGAGTAGATAATGAACCAAAATTCTCCAGTTCGGATATTTGCCAGCAGACGCAGACACAGCCTTCCCCTGATTCTCCAACCTCCGGCCGCAGCCACATTTTCACTTGCACCCACCACCACTTCTCTGGAAACTTCCAGACCACATAACTTTTTCTAATCTTTCATCTCTCCATGCTCCTTTGATCCATTTTTCTTTCCCTCGTTGCTCCCATTTTCAAGGACTTGGGGTACTTTCTCCTGGAGCGATGTTTTTTTGCCATTTGCCTGCAGCGGGGCTCCTCCAGGTGCCAACTCTTCCCTCCCCTCACTGCCAAACATTCCCGGCGCGTCTCAGGGGACAGCATGGCCCTTTTTGCTCCATCTGTAAAGCCACTGGGAAAGGCTTTGATTGCCGTTCTGGTGTAAGAACCACTTGGCTTGGGTGGAAAGGTGTTTAATGAAGCACATACCGTAAAGGTATGCACCCCATCACAAAGTCCTGCTCCCAGCTCCCTCGCAATGCAGGCATTAATTCCACCTAAGGGCAGGGTTTTGGTTTATTCCCCGCGTCAGTCACTTTTCGAAGTTGATCCCTGCCTCCCAAGGTGGCTGTGAGCTGGTATCTGGTTCCTCCCATGCATTTGGCTTCTCTAGGGCTTGTGGCTGCGCTGGCCGCGGTCAGTCCCACCACCCGAGCAGAACCGCTGTCTGCTTGGAGAAGCCACCTGGGAACGGTGAGGGTCTGCTTTTGTTGTCTTCTTTCAGGAGCATGACGTGATCTCAGTTCACACCTTGAAGAGGTACGAAGCAAACATCCAGCCCTGAATCACTTGGCTGCTGCAGCAGATCGTAGATTAGAGTACCTTGGGCCGGGTTCAGACCACCTACCGCGGCGTCTGACGGCAGCACCCACAGCTGGGCTGGCCGGGCCAAACCTGCTCCCCATGCAGGCGATGGAGAGGACACCCAGTTACTCTGCAGCACCCTGGAGCTTTCGGAGCCAGACTCACCTCCCACCCAGCAGCTATTTCTGATGCTTCCCACAAATCGTGCCATGGAACCGTTCAGGTTCCCCTAGCAAAGGGCCCGCTGCGTGCACAGATCTCCTCCTGAACTCACGGGAGAAATCCAGCTGCAACATGCCAAATGGATGGGACTTGAACACCCAAATCCTCCGGGCGACGAAAGATCTCAGCCTGAATGTATGCGAGAAGCTTGTACAATCAGGCTGTGAAACACTGGGCTCAAAACTTGCCATGTTCAAGATCAAACGAGTAATCTCAACTTCTCCACCCCCCAGAACAGGACCACTTGTACTCAGTTGCCTGGCGTGGCTGGTGTGAAAGGCAGCAAGGGCTGGAGAAGACCTGGGTCACCCTGTGAAGGCAGAGGCTGATAGTTCTCTTCTCCAACTCCAGCCAGCTGGCAAGGGTGGCCATACAACACTGCCACGTGCCGGTGCTGGCACTGTCTTAATGGTGAGCAAATGGGATGGTGCCCGTGCAACATGAGAAGGACTTTGGGGTCCAAAAAAGCACCAAAAGAAAATGCAGGCGAGGGTTTGCAAGCAGGGTGGCTGTCACCTGGACAAAGGTCTCCCTGGGAAGAGGTGCCTGTGGAGCTTCTTGTGGGAGTGGAAAGGTAACCAAGAGAGGACGGACCCTACAAGGGCTCTATGAGGCCCTCATGGAGCATCCTTGCTGCTCCTTCAACCAGTGCAGGACTGTGGGAAACGACAGGCCTATGTGACAGGGCAGGGAAAGGACCCAAAGCATACCTGGAAGTATCCTGTGCATTCTTCAGAGCTGTTGAACACAGACGGAACAAGGTTGAACCACCATGGCTTTCGCTGGGTGGGATGGGAGAAGCACCCGTCCATAAGGGTGTACGCTGCCCAACGCCCTGCCCTTCCGAGGCCAGTCTCCAGGCTCCCATAGTCTGAACCCAAAGGTTAATCGCCATGCCATATGTTAATTTTCCCCAAGTCAAGAACCGCTTTCTTTGACCAGTTTTGAAGTTTGCTGCCTTTCATTGAATTTCCCTGCCTGTGTTAGGAGAGCAGGTGAGCAGGAGATCCCAATTTACTTTCCCTGCAGTCTAGACTATTCATTACTTTCCTGTCTCTAAATGAAGCAGGCGCAGTCCTTTCAATACGTCCATAAAGCATTCCCTCACCAGGCCTCTAATCATTTTCATTGTCAGCCTCTGAACACTTATTATTTCCACTATATCCCCTTTTGAGATCAGATATCCAGAGAGGAGCCTGGCATGTTAGCAAGGGTCTCCTCCGGATCTCTGCTGTGAGCAGGCAGGCTTTCAGGAATATTTTACATCCCTCTCTTTAACCATCCTCGTATTTTTTTTTAGTTTCCCAACAGCAAAAAGGAAAAAAGACCCCGGAGTCATTGTGGATAGCTCAATAAAAGGGTAAATTATTACAATTAATTTGGAGCTCGATGACGTGCATGCATAACTTGAATTATTCCTCGCCGTGCCTTGCCTTGCAGTTGTCAGGGGTGAATTTTATCTGCCATTGTGCTGCCCATTCACCTAGCTTTGTGTGGTCTGACAATATCTCAACCCAAGGTGGTATATGGTTGCAGGCACTGCCGCTCTCGTTATTTACAATGGCTAATTAAGATCCTGCTACAACCTTCATCCCACCCTTAATTCTTATGAAGCAGCCAACAAAAGGTTTTGATTTCCTTTTTGGCTGGAAGACCTTTTGGCTTCTGCAAAAAGGGGATTAAGAATGAAAGCACATAAAGGTATGTGCACAATCACAAAGTCATAACAGCTCTCCCAGTGCAGTCTCCCAGGAATGAAACGCAGCATTAGCAAGAAGGGCTAATTGGGACTGGTTTAAAGAGTGCACATTGTGTAGCCGAGTCCGGTAACACTTTTGATCAGGCAGACAACACAGCCACAAATTGCTTTCTTCCCCCTCCAAAATATCTGACCCTGCAGGAAATGGTGTTTTACCTTTCCCAAGCAACCCAGACAGACAGACAGGCAGACGGACGGTGCGCATGAGCTGAGTGAGCACCGTGGGTCACACCAGCTGCTCTGCAGGGCACAGCCTGGACAAGCCCAGCTCCCCGTGGGCTCTGGGCAGATGCAGGGTCCCTATCCCCCACGCTCGGCCTCGGGGTCCCCGGAGGCTGGTGCTAGCTCTGATGGCGATTGCCAATGTCACTGTCATCGTGACTTTAGGATCAGATAGAGCCACACGCAAGCAACTCGCCTAGACTTTCTCTCCAGGGAGTGTTTTGGGCACTGCAGTTGGCTGCAGGTTTCAAACCAATTGCTCTCCAACACCTCTTTGCCTTTGAGTGGAGGTGGGTGCAGATCCTTGGTCTCAGGCTGCCTCCAGAGAGCCTCCTGACTGCAAACCTTGCTCCGGAGCCTCCCGACTGCAAACCTTGCTCCGGAACCTCCCGACTGCAAACCTTGCTCCAGAGCCTCGCAACTGCAAACCTTGCTCCGGAGCCTCCAGACTGCAAACCTTGCTCCGGAACCTCCCGACTGCAAACCTTGCTCCAGAGCCTCCAGACTGCAAACCTTGCTCCGGAGCCTCCAGACTGCAAACCTTGCTCCGGAGCCTCCAGACTGCAAACCTTGCTCCAGAGCCTCCCGATTGCAAACCTTGCTCCAGAGCCTCCTGACTGCAAACCTCGCTCCAGAGCCTCCCGACTGCAATCCTTGCTCCGGAGAAAGCAGCCGTCCCCGCTGCCTGGTCCTCCTGCAGGCGGGCAGCCCTCGAAGGCTCTGCCCGGGGTGCTGTGATCCCCCGAGCTTGTCCCCAGCCCAAAGGCCTCCCCTCTTAGTCCCTGCGCCACCAAGCCAGCTCTGCAAGCCAAGCTTGGGAATCAGGTTTGTTAGCTCTTGGCAATGCCATCCCCCAAAATGTCATGGCATGCACAAATCTATGAAAACCAGAGACCCGAGACATGTGTTTTTGTTTGTTTGCATGTGCCAACATTTCCAATGGCTCAGAAATGTGTGCCTGTGAAGGCTGCATGTGTGTTATTCATTTAGGATCATTTTCAGCCCTTATAATAGGAGGCTCATTCTATCCTTTTGAAAGCTCTCGAGCAGAGATGATCACAGGCCTGAAGCCTGCCATGGCTGTAAACAACATTTAAGCTCCACATAGCTGTCTCTCCTTGGAAAATAGTCCCACGAAGGAGTGGAAGGGTTTTCACTATGTGCTCGTGTCAGATACATAGATAGATAGGCAGCTCGTTCCTCTAGGCTCCTTTGTAAACCCCAGCCAAGATTTTTACATTCTGATTCATGCAAATGCGATCATATGATCAAAGTAACATGTGCTACCTCCCAGGAACTAACGCACTAATCGCTGGCATGCCGCAGGCCACGGCCTATCTCACACCATCGCGTTCCCTCCTTGTTCCTGACACTGCTTCCTCCTGTCCTTGAGCACAACATCCCTCGAGCCAGACAGCTGGCTCTGAACCAGCCCGGACGGGGTCTGCTTCAAGCCGGCTCTCCGCACGGCTTCACAAAACACGCGGAGATCCTTCCCTTGCATCCCTTCTGCTCCACCCAGGGCAAAGTTGCTGGTGGCGCATCTCTCCCGGCTACTGATGGATAGGCGGTATACCTCAGAAGGGGTGCGTGTCTCCAGATGTCCTAGCTGGGAAATTTGGAGGTGAAATCTCCCAATTACAAATTTCTCCCATGAGTTCCATAGCTGCTTTCGTGTACTTAGGGCGGAAGTAGAATTGCCTCTTCTGGGAAAAATAAAAAATAAAAAATAAGGCCCTTCCAAGCCTGGGCTGGCACAAACAGGTGAAAACGCAGCCTAGGGGAGGAGCGGGTCCTGAGCACCCGGCTGGGAAGGGGGAACTGCAGCATCACCTGCAGTTCTTCCAGCCCTGGCCGGGCCATGCTGTTCTTCATCCAGGACATCCCTCAAAATGCACCAGGAACCTCATGACACTTGTGCTGCTTAACCAAGGAAGAAACTCCCATTAGAGGCTTCGATGCGGTTACATCTTCTGTTATTCCTGGCCACCGCGGTTGTTTTTTTCAAAACAAAGGCAGTGTTTTCTATCCTTTCGGCCCAAGGAGACCAATTCATCTCTCTTCAGATCAGTTTGATGTGGCTTGGGAAACTCAACCAGTCGTTTCCCAAACCCATCGTAACTCAGTTACGCTTCCTGCAGCTCAGCCATGGGTCCCCCAGCCTGGCAGACACCAGGGATGTGCAGACAGTTACCCTTTTGTCTACTCCAAAACTGGAAATCAGCTCTTGCCTGGGGAGGTGCAGGCCACCTTTGGGCTGCCCTGGTCGAACTACAACTTTCCATAACTTTCCGAGTAGAAACGAGTCCCACCCAAAACAAACACAGCCAGGTCCTGCAGCAGTCATCGCCGGCCCGGAGCTCACGGCTTGGCTTGTCTCTGAGGGTGACCACTAAATCCATGGGTCCTGAGTTCTGGGGTGACCTTGATATAGGCCAGACCTTGCTGCAGGACAGGGACTCTGCAGGTGACGCGCCGAAGAGGATGCTCACGGTCTGTGTCTCCGTGGGTTGGCACCTTAGCACGGGCATTGCGAGCTTAAAGCGCCACGGGAGAAAGGAAATGGTGGTATGAGCTGTTTTCGTACCAGCGAGGATTCAGCCTCTGGAGAAAAGGGGGTGGCAGCAGGGGGGAAGCAGAAATGGGTAAGACACAGCCATCCTGGAGAAGGTTTGGGCTCTGGACCCCTCAGCGGGCTCCGGGGAAAGGCGGTGGGAGTTATCATCCAGGGCCTCGGCCAGTGGAGCGAGGTGGTGTTTGCTAAAGAAACAGTAAACTGCCACAGAAGTGGCGTTTTAGAGGGGGGGGGCTCAAATCCATTCGGAGACTTTGAAAACAGTGTGAACTGAGAAATAGGGAGGTGAGATTTTTTTACACATCAAATATTGCTTTTTGCTTTCAAAGTGAAGCCACTTTCTGGTTTTTTCCCCCCTTAAAATTGCCTATATTTAAAGAGATTAAGTAAATTGTTAAATAGGGTGAATTAAATGTTTTTGGTAAACCCAAATCTCTCCACCCAGTACTTTGTCTCACTTAAAAAAGAAAAGTTACAGTTTGACCTGGTTTTTCCTCCCTAATTTTTCAGCTCACACCGTTGGATATAACAGAGTCTACGCAGGTTACATCATTCATAAGGAATCTCCTCTCATCCATCTCCAAACGAATAACAACAAACATTCAAAAAATAATTGAAGTTTTATATATATATCCCTTGGCCATTCAGGTGGTATGGCTGGCACAAGGCATAGGCACTTTAAACAGCTGTTGTGAATGTTAAGTATAAACTTCCACCCTTTGGCATTACACCAGGAAATTATGCATAGGAATATACCTGCTTTCCCCCGCAGCAGACAAAAATCACAATGTTTAATACCTTGAGAGTGGACAGGAGAGAAAAGCTTTTTTTCTTGGGGAACACCCATGCTTTGTCTGACCCTTTCTATGTTGGATGAGCAGCACCAAGCGGGGCTCTGGGCTGCACCGTGACAGGCAAAGGGCTTTCTTTGCAGGGGGTATTTACAGCTACGGCTACACCAACACCCCCCCCCCCTTCATCGGCAGAGATCTGCACTGTAGAGTAATTCAGTGCCCTAAAAGAAACCAACCACGCTACACACATACACACTTTTTTCACATATTACAACCTTATTCTTCAAAGGTAGGCATGCTAACATAGCACGCTCGTAGACCCGAAGTCACGCGTGTTTTCTGTTACACAACCTATCCCATCTAGAGCCGACTCCGTCTGCTCAGAGTCAGATCTTCCTTGGTGGACAAACTCTCCTAGACAAGACAAACTGCTAGACCATCTTCTCCAGCTGGAGTCTGAAGCCCTGGCTGAAATCTCATTCCACTGCTTTTGTGAAAGTACAGAGACACCAAAACGCTCAGTGAATCCAGGAAAGCTGATGGACACCCACGGGGCAAAACACTGCCCGTACCACTACACGTGTGCCTGTCAAGCCTTGCTCCGCCAGCTGGTGCAGGCTGGGCGTTTGCTTAAACCAGGCCTAACTTCCACCTTGCCGTGTTTTCACAAGCCAAGGTAAATAAGCTATTGCAAAGACCAAGATGATTCAAGGCGGTGCAGCCGGCAGGTGTGAGCCAAGCTCAGGCTTCATGGTGCTTTCCAGGATCCTCCCCAAGTTCTGTTCTGCTTCCACATGCATCTCCCCACAGACACACCGGCTTCATGGGCACTGGAGCCATCTAGCTCACTTAGGCTATCACCTTAACTCCACAAGTCATGGATGTAAAAAACTGGGTCTTCTCATCAGTGAAGCACTAGGGCAGCATCCCTTCCCCAGACTTCATTATTTTTGTGACGGTTGCTTCTTTCTTACCTTGTCCCATGTTGTGACATCTATTGGAGGAGTGTTTCAGCTACGGTCCTAGAAGCTAATATTAATTGTGTAGGTATCATACATGTTGGTGTGTAAGAGATGTAGTTGAAGGGATCAATTTCCCTGCATAGGGAGGCTATGCCTTTGGGCAGGTACAATAACCCCCCGCTTGCAGAAGGGCACAGCTAAAACTGCGAGCGTGGTCCTGGAAGAGGCTTCCCTGCTGCTTCACATCTGTAAAAAGTTCTCCTCTAAATCTGAGCCAGCACTATGGGGATGATCCCAAGCTAAAGAAGACTGCAAGGACAGCCCAAGAAAATGAGCACCAAGTTTCATGGGCTTGTGCTCCCAAAGGATGTGTTGCCAAAAACCTGACTGTTGGCAAGAGGGGCAGATCAGGCTCATATGGGGCAGACCAGGTGCAGCAACCGCCTGGCTTTGTGGCACAGAGCCTGCAATGGCACCTGCATTTCCATCAACAAGGCAGAGGCAGAACAAAACTACTTGGCTGTCAAGCAGGAAAGACCACACTAGCTTCAGGGCTCCAGCTGCAGAGATGTCAACCTGGTCAACTGCTCCCACCCGCTGACAGCTCTCTGGTCCAGGAAAGGTTGCCAGTGGGCTAGAAGATGCCTTGCACAGGGACCAGGACTCTCTTTATCTTCTTGGCCAGTGGTGAGCCCCAGGCAGGGCACAACAGTGCCGTGGTGAAGGGTTTGCCTTACTTGGACCAGATGAAGAGCCCAGCTGAGCTTTGACCATCAACCCTTCACAATCGCAGGAACAGCGTGGGAGACCCACCACCTGGAAGGGCTCACCGAACAGCAGTCTGGTTTGTGCAACACACTCGAAGTATTGACAAAAAAAATCCCCGGACCTATAAAGCTTCCCTTCTGGGATGGACTCACATTTCGGTGCGCCTGGTGGCCCCTGCACCAGGCTTCATGAAAAAAACCACCACAGCATTATCAGAGCGTGCCACTAGCTGATCTCAGCTATGAAAACATTGCTACAAATCTAGTGGTACTTCTGAAACTGTAGCTACAATATGCTTTTATTAAGTCCAATTAAGCAGTGTATTTGTTTTAAAGTGTGCCCACCCAGAGCTCCACACACATTAATGCCACCAGTTGCTTCAAGCAGTCACCTAGTGTTACGTCCCTCGCTCTTGAGGTTATTTCCACAATAGTAATTAAATCCTCATTAACAGTTTTCAGTTATAAAGCAAATCAAATGTAATAGCCTACATGGGGAATCTCAGCCAATATTCAGGGAGCCCGAAGACTTTCTGGAAGGAAGAAATGTTAAACACCGCAGACAAGCTTCTTCTCTAGAGTCTGGAGGTCAGCAGAGGAACCTCTCCGGTGGGGCTGTTGACAACAACCTGCAACCTCTTGCCTAACCACCACGCACGACCCAGGTGCAGGAACACCACGTGCCTGGTGGCCGCAAGCACGAGGCTGCCCATCGCTGGGCACGTGATGGATTTCCCCTATGTCTGTTCATTTCTTGAACATCTCCTCCCCTGAGCACCCTTTTGCCCAACATAAAGGTTCCTCTGAAGGGAACCTGGTATGAATTCTTCTCGTCTTTGCCCCTGCTTTTGTTGTTGTTAATAAAGCCTAAAGAGCAGATGTTCAAACACAAATACTCAACGCAACCAACAAATCTCTCCAATGGCACCTAACCCAGGTAAGCACCATATCTCCTCACCACACTGACTTTTCACAGCCTGAGGAATCCATCTTACTGCTGTCCAGGAAATACTCTTGTAAACCAACAACACAAGTGCTAGAGGCCTCTACTGCCAATTTCATGGCCCCTAGTTCCCACGTGCTGGTCTCCAACCCAGCGGGCATTATGGGACAGGGAGAAGATCCTCCCTGGTTGCTCTCGGCCTCACAGGAGATCCCTTCTGCACAGCCTTCTTCAGCATTTACCGCCTCCACCCCTTCAAATTTCCCCAACGGCAAACAAACCCTGTCGTTCTGACAGTGAAACCACCAGTGCCATGGGCCATGGCGGTATTTCAAGGAGAAAAAAGGCACCCATAAATCCTTCCTCACTCTGGAAATCAACTGGGTTTCTCCTCTTGGAGGTACTAACACAGCAAATCTCCAGCCGCTCCCAATCCTCCACCCCCAGCACTCCTCTGAACCTTCCCCAAATCTCTCCCACATGAATCAATCTGAAGGCAAAGCTGGCAAAGCCTTCCAGCACCCACCAACCAACTCCACCATCATGCTGTCAGGTCCCACTTCTGTAATGGTCTCTAGGTGCACCAGGGGAGCAGCTCCCAGTATATTCACTGGGAGAGGGGCCATTCCAGTGACCCCCGTGCTTAGCTGGGGTGAAGGCATCACCTGTAAGGCTGCCCAGCTTTTCGTGGAACAGTGTGGAGTGACCCTCCTTAGCACTGTTCATTTTTCTCTAGGCTTGCGAGGTTTGGAGATTGGTTCAGATAAGCGTCCTCAAGCTTGCATGCTTATCTGCACCATCTCCCAAACGGCTTTGATCTGCAGGATTTGGCTGCAGCTCTCAAAGTTATCTTGAGAAAGCTTGTTCTGGGGAGAGTTGTTCTTCTGATTAACAAGAAAAAGCTTTCTTAGTGGCTTTGAGCACTTTCAGCCCTGGCTGGAATCAGGGAACGTAGCAATGTCTGCACACAGAGGGAAGGAAAAAGTTGAGCAAGCTTCTCCTTAAAGCTTCGCTTGGGCTCACTTGTCATTTCAGCTAAAATTTGAGGTCAGTTATTTCATCTTGCTTCTTTTTCCCACTCTGTGTAACGCTGTCTCACACACCCCCCCACCACGTGGGTCAGTCTGTATATACAGGTTCACGCCTTGCGTTTATGCGTGGCTTTACATCATCCGTATCCTATGCAAAACACCTGGGCGGAAAGCTGGCTGGACTGGCCAGGAAACCAAGTCACTAATGGGCTGGGAGAACTACGCAGGGCAAGGGAGAGGGATTCGCCCAGTTGAGGGCAAGTTTTTAAAGATAACAATATTGAATTAAATAGCTGAAACGAATAGCCCCTCTCACAAAACCTACAGTGAAGGAAACACAAGCCACACAAAAGTACATGTTAATTGAGTCAGATGCTAATTTTCCAGTTTACCTTCTGCTTGGCCAAACCTTTAGGAAATATTCGTTGGACTGAAGAGTATTAAAGTTAACTCCTGTTCTTGAAAAATGCCAGCGTGGACTCCCCTACTCTCAGCCCATCATCACCGCATGCAAAATTTCTTCCCTGTGGGAACATCGAGGGAGGAGGAGGAAGACAGTATTAAGGAAAAAGAGGAATTACAGAATTAGCAATGAAGTTTATAGTGGGGAAACTACCCCGAACATATCCTGCTGCCCTCACATAAGAAATAAACATGCATTAAAAAAACACTACTCGGGGAGGGGAAGGAAAGAAGTGTGAACAGCAAAAATATGTACATGTGTTTTAAATAATTTTTTTAATTGTTGAGGCAGTAATACTTGGTTCATGGAACTGCAATATACAGAGAGGTGAAATAAATAGCTTATATATATATAATATATATAATATAGCTGGTTTTAAAATATTCCCTTATCATTGGTGTACTAGGTCATCTTGTAGTCACTTGAATGTATTTAGCAGCATTCTCCAGAACTGAGCATAATGCAGGATCACGGAGCCGTGACACCTTATGTCGTCAGAAAGGTTACAGAAGATCGATGCGTCGAGAACTCCACGGAAACTCAATCACTGCGGCACACACCATCTTGTCTCGGGCCGGCGTGCAGCAGACAATAAATAGATTACTGCAAAACCGGCACTTTTCGGGGCAGGGTCTCAGTAACTTTGGGAAAGAACTTTGGTTTTCTTTGGTTTTATTTATTTATTTTTAATAATTACTTTTTTTTTTTTTTTCCTCTGGGGATATGCTTGAAAAGTTGTCCTTTCCAAAAAAGCAAAATAAGCACCTGTGTGTCATCAACAACAAGAAGTCAATTTAAATAGAGCAGTTCATTTTCTTTTTCAAGTCACAATAAATCCCTAACAGCTTTTCCCCAGCGTTTGCCATCTAGTCTTTTATTAATTTTTTTTATTTTTATTTTTTTTTTAAACACAATGTACAAAAATAGAGCTTCTTCCTTTTTTTTTTAATGTAAAAATATTCCTCTGGTGCAGTTTTTTTTTTTTTTGTGGTTTATTATTGTGACACTGTTTTTGTCTATTTTTAACTGGGGTTGGTGGGTCGTATTCTCTTAGTCCTCTTGGTGACTGTTGTGTACTTGAAAGGTTTCTGTATCTCCACTTGCCCCTTTGGGTACCTCTTCATAAAATGTACATCTTGCTGGTTTTCCCGGGTCTTGGGCCCTTTTCGTGGCCTCCCTTTTTTGGTGAATCCAACATACCAGCCTGAATATTTTGCTGACATCAGTGCCGTATAGTTGTTTTCTAGGACTTTTTCAATGAAGACACACTCCTTGCTGGTACCATCAGGCTGGAAAAGGAAAAAGAAAAAATTTATTATCCAAATGCAAGCTCAGTGACCAAAACCCAATTTGGCATCAATAAAATCATCACATCTGGACCTTGTTTTTGGTTCAAACATTGTTAATAGGAGCAGTAACAAACATCATCTGAAACAGAAATGATTAAAAAAAAAAAAAAAAGCATGAAAGCATGAGGTCATCATTCCATTTTTTTTAAACACTCCTATCCAAGGAGAGAAAGATTTTTCAAAGACAACAGTTAAGTTTACCCAGTTAAGTTTACTGCAGCTCCTTCAACTGCAAGCAAAGCAAGACATTTATCTTTGCTTTTTCCATTAGGAAAGGAGGATGAATTGAACTCATGCCAGGGAAACACCATACTTAATCAGAAAAAAATAAAAAGTCAGAATCTCATATGGGCCAAACAACAGCCTTTACCCTTCTACCGCTCACTTTTGATATCTTTTCTGAAATACCTTATGGGCTTGCATCCATAACTACCCAAATCCCACTAAAATCGTTACAAGCCTTAGCCTAAGCCTTCCCCGCACTTCGAAAACTCTCCCCCGCAGCATCCTGGGCGCAACACCTGGGAAATAAACCACACGGGGAGCTCCGGGGATGAGCCAGAGGGGTGCTGGAGGCATTGGGGTCCCTGGGACGCTGGAGACCCCCGAAGCCAGCGGTTATTTTGAAGCCGCACCGCACACCCCAGGCTTGGCTCCGACTCGCCTCCCCGAGCGACAAGGGCCGTTCCCACACCGGAGCGGCTCCCCAGATGGGACGGCATCCCACCGGCATCCCGACGGCCCTGCAGCTGGAGGACCCTGTGGCAGCAGTGTTCTCGGCCGCCGCACCCACCCCAGCTGCCCTGCCAGAGGGGGTGATGCCAGGGCCGGATTTTACACCTCTGCTTGGTTTTCTCGTTCGGAAGAGGGTTTCATTTCTGGTGGCAGAGGGGACGTGGTCCTGCCCCTTTCCCGATCTTTCAATCTCAGCCTAAAAGCAGCCACCTGAAGCTCAAGGACCTGGCTTCGGAAGCCATGTCCCTAAATTACTTTCCTCCTGACAGAGGGAGCCAGGATTAGCGCAGAACTGGAGGCCAGAAGCTCCTGAGCATGAGAGCTGCTCCCCAACCACCCTGCAGCAAAACGCCCGCCCTGCTGGGACTCCTTTCCCAGTGCAGCTGCTGGTTCGAGATTTTGGCAAACAGGGTTTGGCTCAGCTCGAAGATCTGCACGAACAGACCCAGAACTGGACTTTGAATGCAGCAGCACGTGGGTCTCGGGCTGGATTCAGGACTCTAATTTACACAGCACACGCAGCACTGGAGGGAGTTGCAGCATCACACAACAGCATCTTTAAGTCCTTCAGCACAGAGGAAATTCTTCTCACCTATAATCTTCTGCCAGAAAGTATGTTTTGCCCTTTAACTGCTGAGTTACTGGTGCTGCACCCAGAACGTCACGCGCCGTTGTGTGCACCGGCACTTTGGTTTATGCCTCAAAACATATTAGGGAGTAGATATGGACTCACTTCAGTCCTGGATGTTGTCTCAGCTCTGGGTGTCTTACGGATTCCGGACACAGATAAGCGCAGTGTGGAGCACCACACAGGACTTAATCTAATGCTCAGCAAAGCCAAAGGAAGGATTTCCATCACAATACTAGCCCAATCCAACTCCCCCCTGAAGTCAAATAATGAGCTTTTCAGTACTGCAGGCCTATGCTTGCTGCTACACTTACGATTAAACTCTCCCCATCCAAACTAAACACTACCAGACCCTCTCAGTCTTTAGCCATCCCATCCCTCGGGGGGGGGGACAGGAAAGCCACAGCAGCGTGACCAGCACAGCACCTGCAGCGACGCTCAGGGGCTCCTCTGGGCATGACGGACGGGGCGAGGAGCCCAGCCTCACCCACTTACCACCCCTTCCCAACGGCCTTTTTTCCTGCTTTTTCCTAGAAGCCTCCCTAAGCAGTCCTGCCCAACCCCAGCAGAGTTTGCTGCAGTTTGTGGGAAGGGCAGGGGGTCACAGGACGGGAGGGAAACCACTCAGGCCGAGCTGGCTCAGGCTTCCCCACGCTGGGGGATCCCCAAATAACTGTGTACGAGCTACAAACGGAGCTGTGAGATGGGAACCATCAGGTACAACGACCCAAGCCGGAGTCACGCAGGCAACAGCAGAGGAAAAGCTTCATCATCGCCAGCCTCCAGGACCAGCCATCCCTCCCCGGCTTAATACCTTCAGCAGAGCTTCAATTCAATCCGTGCAACGATACGTGATGTTTACCCTAAAATCATCAATGCACCATCCTGCCTAAAGGGTTTCGTTACCATGGGCAGGTCTCATTAAGAGGGCACGGGAGATCATGGCAACTTCTGCATCAAACATGCTAATTTAGGGTCCCTGTTCCCTATACATGCCCCCTCTATGGGGGCAAAGCCAGCTCTGCCATAGGACCGGCAATCTCCATCCCAGGCTAGGCACAAAGGCCCTAATTTTATCATCTACAACTGGAAGCTCACAAACGCTTTAATGAACAGCAGAACTGGGCAAAGCTCAGTGGTTCCAGTTCCTGGGGGGGTCATTCTCTGAGCCCTGGGTTTGATCAAAGCCACATGAGTGGGGAAGGGGGAAATCAGTCGACACCACGGGGTTCCACCAGGTTTCAATGGGAAGCCGTAAAACCAGCCCCAGGTTTCTCAGGGCTCAGCCCACTACAAACCTTTCCCCAATGAATGGCGAATTTTTAAACAATACCATGGCTGAGTTTCAAATCCACCCAAACCCAGGTGCTGATGAACCGACCGGATCCATACCGCAGGGGGAGCAGGTAATTGGAAGGGCTGTTTCCCCCACGCTCGTGGAAAGATCCTGGATTTGAGCCCTGACCTTGTTGCTAGGAGAATTAAGGCATTTTCATGCAATTTGGGAGGTTTCCGCTTGTGCTGCAATGTCAGTTTCTCATGGAAAACGAAGACTGGAATGTAAAGAAAACGTGTGTGTAGGAGGGGGAAGTTATTCTATTAATAACAAAAAAGTATTTACTTATATCTTCAAATTTGCCGACAGAGCCTAAGACGGAGACAGGAGGTGGAGGAATTACAAGGTGCAACTTCAGGCCAACCTCAGGGCTAATTTGAAATAAACAAGCTGCATGAGATAAAATAACTTTGTTCTGGAAGAGGAAGAGCTAAATGATTTGATAACATGAAATTACAGTAACATTTACAAGCACCTCGAGATAAATCAGGATAAGGACCTCACTTCGCCAAACAGAATTCCTGTCCATGCTAAGACACGTCAGAGACAGACAAATGATTTTCAAATACTTACAGGATGATTTTACAGCATCTGTTATAAAACCCGATGGAATCACTCACACGCTTTACCTACACCATGGAGAGCTGGACCTATGGTAATCTATCAGAGGAAAAAGCAATTTATAAGGGTTTTCAATAATTTTTAAGTGTCACCTTGTTTTCATCAGGTGCCCATCACATAAGGTCTAATCATGTCCCTATTTAAATGACAGCAAAACACTCACTGGGTCTGTTACCCATCCCCTCACTCCTCCAAAGAGAGGAGGACAGAAGAGAAAAGGGAGGCGGCTTTGGCCAAGCATGACCCCTTGCTCCAGCTGCCTGCTCTCCCTTCCCCAGGAGCTCCCAGTGCAAACGCTTGCTGCCGATACTGGGCTGCACCCTCTGCCGCCAACGTCAGCCGGGAGATGCTGCCAAGCCGCATTTCACACATACTTAGCTGTCAGGATGCACCTTGCAGAGCGCTCGCCCTTCAAAACCGGGAGGTTTATGTTTTGAACCGATTCTTTCGAATAAAGAAGAGTTCTTGAAAGCCTCGGAGCTGTGCAGCAACCGCCCGGCTTGGTGGAACGGCACTGCCACGTGGGGGGGGAGGACCCACACCTAGCCCCACAGAGCCGGGCGGGCGCAAGGGCTTCGCGGCCCCGAGGTGTCCCACGGGGTGTGCTCGGGAACGAGCTGCTCCTGTGTTTTGCTCACCACCATCCCGCGGGCGGCATCCCCAGCCAAGCTCCCCGCTCAGAGCGGGGCGAGAGCCATTGCCGAGGCACAACCCTGCTCCTGCGGAAGGCGTGGGCTCTCTTCAAGCCAGCATCTCCGCGTACGTGTGGCGAGCCACCCCCAAATTGCCAATTTTGCCCCAGGGGCTGCTGCCTGGCCACGCGACGAGGCCATGCCACCACAGAGGTGACAACTCGCAGCTCAGTTCTTTGCAGAGGAATTATTCAGGGCCTTTTTTGTTTAAATGCGCCGCTAATAGCCATGGAAAGATGTGGTAGCTGTTAGCCACATTTCTGATAAATGCCTATAAAACGCCTGATCTAAAGGCCGCCTTCCACAGAAACCCCTCGGGCATCACCCAGGTCTGCGCAGCGGCGAAGGAAAGCGCAGCCGCCCTGGTAAAGCCCGAGCAGCACGAAGCGCAGGCTGCGGCTGAGCATCTCCTGGAAATAAATCTGGGGAGCAGCCCCAGGCGCAGTGAGCCGCTGCCCAGTGACAAGGCAGTGGACCCCAGCGGTCCCAGTCCCTTTAGCAAGGAGGGTTAAGCGCGGCAGCAGCCATCCGAGGCTCCCCCTCCAGAAAGGGATGGCCCGAGCGCGGGACTGTTTATACACCACCGGCCAACTCCATCCCGTGTGCAGCTGAGGCAGCGGAGCCGAAGGAGCTGCGCTGGAGCCAGGGGCTCTCCGAGTGCCCTGAGCCTACCAAGGAGAAGCGCCGGATTGTTTGTGCAGAGCATTTGGCGACAGGCTCTCCAGTATAAAACGCGAAACACGTTGAACTGACACTAAAGCAGAATTAAGTGCCAAAGCATTTGCTGCTTCTACAATTACACTCCGGAGCGCTTTGGTGCTCCTGCTCTCCTTTTTATGACCCAACTTGGTCTTATTGTAGTTTGGCTTTCTTGTTTTTAAGTTCTCCAAATGGAAAGGATCAAAGGGCTCTTTGTTGTCGTGGCAGGAGCGCTCCTCCGAGCGAGGCATTCCTGCCACTAACAGCTTGCTGCTCAGGGGGAATTCGCGGCAGCCTCTGTGCCACCAGCCTGAGCCAAAGCATTAGCAGGTGCAGCAGCCGCCTCCGCCTTCTCCCTATTAGCCTGCCACGCTAAGCCACCTGAGCAGCTTTTTATGGGAAAGGGAGGCCAGGGCAGGTTTTCTCATTTATGCTTCACAAATCTGGCTCAGTGGGCACCGGCAAATCCAAACTTCACTCGGCTTTTTTCGGCGACAATAAGCTCACGCAAGCGGCTCAGGGAACACCATGGTGCGGGGAGAGATGCCTCCAAGACTGAAAGGTTTCCCTGTTTGCAAAGATTGGGGTACAAATTAAGCCCCACGAGTGATGTTGTGTTAAGCTGTTGTTAGCTAAGCTGACGTTAAAACACTCCCCCCGCCAGCTCCTCAAATGATGCCGCAATTAGAAGCTCTCTGGGTAAGGTGACTGAATGCGCTGTTGATCTGCTGCAAATAATAACAAACACCAAACCATATGAAACGCGTCTGTGATGACCCAGGAATGCCGGCTTGGCACAAAGCACAGCCAGACTCAACCTTTCAAGTGAGAGGGGGATGACTCTCCTGTCCAATTATCACCTTTCTGCAAGTTCGGCCCCCCAGGCTCAAAGTCGAATTGTGGAGATACCAGCCCTTCGTACAAGCGGGAGCGCTTCCCTCTGCAAGGAAATCAAGCCCCCTCTTCCTAAAAATCCTGGAGCAGGGAAAGCTACCGCTCAAGCAAAAGCTTTCCGAGAGGCGTATGCACCTAGGTTTTTTGCAAGGAAAAACCCTGAAAAGAAAACAGACCCTTTCTGCATCCCTCCCTCCCCTTCCACAGATGGACAGACGGAGGGGGTTCCCGAGCAGCGGTACCCCACCGTGCTGGATCTCACGCCACCCCCGGGGGCGAGGTACACCCACTGAGCTCAGCCGTTATTTCCAAGGGCTGCTGAAAATTCCCCTCAAACGCTGGCGCTGTTAGATTCACACACTGCAATATACAGAAGAAATCCTGCCCTGTATTTCCTGAATTTCGGAGCGGTGACAGCAGGGAAGGCTTGGGTTTTCAGTGTGGCTCAGCAACCCCAGTAAGCCACTGCTGAAGCGTCCCCAGCTGAGGACCAAGGGCTGGTGCACCCAGCAGCACTGGTAACCCCTATAAAGCCCCAGAGGTGTTCACACAGCATGTTCCTAGTGACGTATGATTTTCAAGAAGCATGTTACTTCTCTGTGGTTTTGCACAAGCTCAGCTCAAAGTCAGATGGGCAACGCTCAGAGCCTCCTCCAGACTTCTCCACGTGGCTTGGAAAATCCCGAGTGGAAGAAGGTGAGGCAGGAGCTGTGTTAATATCGCAGCTTTTAGCACTGCCACCTCTCCCGTCACACGTACATCTTTTAAAGGTAGGTCAAAAAGCATGACAACGAGGTGGGTACAGCAGCTGCCAGACCCAGCAGCGCTGTGGGAGACACGACCCCCTGGCAGCACGGCAAATCCGAGTGCTCTGCCTGCTGGTAAGCTGGGCCCGGCCATCCTCGTGCACTTTATAGGCATTACCGGGACAGATCCGTCATAAGCATCCTGATGCTCAGCATCCTGGATTTATGGTAAGGCATCCTGACCACAGAGGCACCTCTCGACCCAAATGCACGTTCTTGCTCCTAGACCGGGCTGTAAATCAGGGAAGCCACATCTATAACTGCCAAGAGTTACTCAGCTTCGTGCACGCTTCCTCCGGCTCTCTGGCCTCTGAACCTGCGCAATCCTCCGAGGAAAATACTTAGGAGTCATGATGGGCAGTTCAATAAAAGTGTCTGCCAGCGCAGCGGAGAGGTTAATTATGTATACGGGACATCTAAGTGCATTCACGAAGCAGGGGAAGTAATACAAAACCCACGCGGAGGAGATTCTCCGAAGAGAGGGTGCATCTCCATTCAGAGGCCCGGTTTCAAAGCAGCATTGCCCGTGTTTGCACCCACCTGCCCGTCGCACTGGGGGTACATCCCACCTCTCCCGAAAGCATGTGAAAATGGGCAGGGTCTTGCTTACGTGGGATGGGACCTAGAGGCTTCGCAGAGCCCTGTCCCTGTTTCTGCCAGACACAAGCCGCAAGCACCAAGGAAGGACGAGAATGGTTTAGAATTTTTCTTTCCTTCTACCTTTCATTCAAAAATTCCACTTTTCTAACTAAATCTGTTCCATAACCCTCACACTGCCCTAGAAGAGCATTTTGTCACAGGATAAAGAGGAGGATACAGTGATGGAAGGAGTGTTTGTAGGGGTGAACCGAGCAAGGCTGAGGCTATGCCAGGACATGCCTCCTACCCTGCTCCTTCCATCACAGGCACATTTACTGCCAACAGTACGGCAGGACAGCACATATCCATAATTAGAGCAAACTAGGTTGGCTTCATCTGGAAAGATGTACATTTGGTTAATCTGCATCTCAGAGAGCTACACGTTCTTGCTATTAATGATGAGAAATGTCAATCACTTTCTAAACTAACATTATGAAACCAATAGAAAATGTAGGAAACCTTAATTTAAGTCAAAACTGCAGGCTTCCTGCAACACGAAGAGGTCTGAAACTACAGGCAGGTTTCAGACATGACATCTGATCAGATCTATGGCATCTACCATTACCAGCACCTACCTGCTCCAGTTGCACGTACGCTTCTAGGTGCTAAGTAAGGTAAGAGCTGGGAAGGCATTTTTACCACCCGTACAAAGCACAGCCTGTTGGTTAAATGCACTGCCAGGGTTTGCTGTGTTTCCTTTTCAAGCAGTCATTTTCGGCCTCCCCCAAGACTCCACAGCCTAGTCCTGAACTTTCTATAAAAGCCAACTAAGAGCAGCAGCATATTTCATGTAGGCTGAAATTCATTATATAGGGACCTATGCCACTATAGGAACATTCGTTTTTTAAATTGTTTAAAACAGCAGGTCTAGATGATGAGTGGAGCAAGAACACGGGACTAGAACAGTTGCTGAGCCCATAGCAGGTCTGGTAAATCCCAGATTTATATACATTAAACAAACATACACACTGACTTTTTAAGTTATCATTTCAAATGAGTGCAGTCTCATTCAGCCGACATTCTGGTAGTGACACCAGTTTCCCTGGGGCAAGTTTAAATCAGTGGAATTTAGGACCAAGAAAGGCCATTGATTGATTGTCTGCAGAATGGTATTAGCGCTCTTCATGTCAAATCGTAGTACTAAGAAAACAAGTCCATGATCAAATCAAGTGCCATCCATAAAAAATGATCATCCAGAATTGTTTCAGCCTGTGAATGACAAATTTCCATCTGTACACAACAAACGCAAGGCTTTCAAGACTTGCCCTCCCTTAGGAAAACTTACTGTCTTTAAGTACCCAAAAGACAATGTAAGAAAATGTCAAGAACAAAAATGTATTTAAGCAAGATCTACTTTGACCTTAAAAATACTATTGTAATGGCCATATCAAATGGACTATCTTTTGCTACTATTAGTGCATAGCTTTTATTCTCCACTTCAAAATTAGCCTCCGTTCTCACTTCATCTCCAAAACCAAATTGAGAGTCAAGTAGGAAAAGTCCTGAAACTGCAGGATCCACCTGAATATGCATCTCAACTGCATCCACTTGAGGAAGACAAGGCTGCATTGCTTTGTTCCTTGTTGCAAGTTAAATATATCAGTGTATTTGCAAAGTAACATTTAGAAGAAACACCACCCTCATCTTAGAGACACTCAAGACCAACAAAAATTGCACTTGGGAGATAAGATGCTCTGAGGAAAGCAATTAAATTCAACTTGATACTTGTCAGCACAAGATGCATACAGCACACCCTCTCCTCCCAAACAGGGTGAGGCATGACCAGGGCTCAGGGATCCCCTCTCAATAATTTTAATTAACATTTAACCTTAGGGAACTGAAATATTCCACCAAGAAACACAGGGGACAGGATGTTAGCAGCTTTATGGTGACACTTGCTCCTTGAACACAGAAAGGATTAAATTAAATTATCATGTAGCTTTCAAGAAGGTGGTATTTTTTCCCTGGAAGGGGGTATACAGCTTCCAACCATGGGATAAGAAAAAGATTTAGAGGTCAAGCTTACAAGCTTGGTCTGCAATGTGAACCTTGACTTTGCAGAACTCCAATGTGGGGAAAAAAATTATGCTTCTTAGGAATATCCAAAGGAAAGTGTGAAGTTTGCTAAAGAGAAGTCACAAGAAATCTGTAAACTTGTTACGCAGCTTGTCCGGTGACCAGACACAGCCTGGAGATAAAAGGCCAACACTCACATCCTCAGCTGAGCAACTGCGACTCTCTAGCACAAAACCAGTATCATGAAGACATTTATTTTTTAAAATAAAAGGATAAGGGACCTTTTGCTTTACTTTAGAGCAAACACTTAAAGCATTGCAGCTGTGCTGAGAAGCTTAAGTGAACTGGAGATGTTCATACATGGCTACAAGGTGACTATGACGACCTCTTGACCACATGGCCTGGCCCATGCAATGATGTATTAAGCACCAGTCCCATCTCGGATGTTCCCACTACGATCTGAAGAAGCCCTGCTTGCAGGATTCACAGCTCATGTCATGCACAGCTCCCCTACCCAGTTTGGTAAAGCAAAACCTCCTGTCCTCGCTCAGCCTGAGAGGACCAGCATCCATCCGGGGTGCTTAGAAGATTGCAAGAACCAAACAGAGCGCAGAAGGACTTAGCATAGACCTTAAATATTCACATTGCTCTTTCCAGATGTTAGGTGATGTCCAACCAACGCTGTCACTGTTCTGCCCGGCAAAGCAGCTAAATACAAATCCAACCCCAGCAGCACACTACGGACGTAAGTGTGCTTAATGATGTGCTCCATTTATGAAACCTGTGACCTAAATCCATCGGACCATGCAGGTAAACTGTACATACAGCACTAACAACTGATCAGCAAAGGGAAGATGTTGGTAAATGCCTGTGTGGTGGCATAAGCCTTTCTCTCCATTCAGTGCCACAAATACCACAGTCTTCTGGCTCAGACAGCCTTCAGGGCTTTGGCATCCAAGCTTAGGTGCACACACAGACTCTGTTAAGAGCTGACGCAGTTTTAACCATTTGTGAAACAAAGGGGTCTTGTCCATACAAGCACGTTTCTTCCATCTCCTCAGCCTCTTGTACCATGTGAGCTCAAGCACTGCCAGCGTTCCTCAGCTGCCCCCATTCTCTCTGCAAACTCTACCACCTCTCCTTCCCAAGTCTTGCAGCCGCTCAGTGTTTATCGGTATCCACCAAACTGCTCTCCCTCTTCTGCACGCGGAGCTTCAAAATGACCCCTACTCTCCCTGCAACACTGAGATCAGCCACCTACTATTCAACACCACTACAAAACAGCTAAACTCTTCTTCCACAAAATTCATTACCCACATTCACATCCTTTTCCCCTCTCCTTCCCACCTCCAGAGAAACTTCTGTGCAAAACACTGCTGTAAACAAACTGTCACAAATACAGAACCAGGTCAAGGCCCATTGCTCACAGCAAATATTAACACTGCAAAGGTCCAGCGAGCTCGCACAAACTCCTACCACTTTGAAGGAACCGCTGCGGCATCGGAGCCTATCCACTTTTGTGCCAAGGCAGCCCGAGCGCAATAAACACTGGAAAGTAGTTTCACTGGCCTCAACCATAAATGCCTTCTTGGGAATCATTATGTGGTTGTGCCATCCAGAGCGAGGATTCCCGGAAAAGCCAGGTAACGCTCGGCATCTGACGGCTGCCTCTGCTCGAGGAGAGGAGCTGTTCCAGCTGGGCTCCTGCTGGCCAGATGTGCAAACCCAGCACAACTGTACCCACCCTCGGGCTGCGACGGCTCGTGCCTCTGCTGCCTACAGCTTCCCAAGGGAGGGCAGAGCCACCGCAGCCCCTTAGGGAAGGTGCACGATGGGGTCCGGCCACCTCTTTGCACGTTACACCTACCAAGAAGTGACATGGCAAATTATTGTGTCCACGGACCCTGAGGCTCCGTGATAACCACATCCCTACCATAACATCTAGCAACCCCTCCTTGGGGAATTCTTCTGACACATTTCCAGCACTGTTAAAATTTGAAACTGCAACAGATGAAGCAGGTGATACAGATTCCACCAGCACGCGCAAAAGTTTGAATGCAATGTTTCAGGTCGCCCAGCAATGGGAAAGGAGCAGCTGCGAAAGGTTGCAGTGTTACCAAAAGCCTCGTGATACTTGGGGGCTGAGAATGGAGGAGGGTGATTGCTGATTTTAGCTTCCACTTCTGCTTTTAATTTCATGAGAATCTCAGCTTCCAAGTTTTCAGAAGAAGAATCCAAAATTTTTTCCACTAGTTGCATGAAAAAGCCCAATGAGGTGAATGCAGAAGATTCTAATGGCTCAACTGAATGAAAACTGGTTTTGTCATCTCGTTGCTTTTAAGACCCTTGCAATCCTGCAGGCCCTGATTCAAGATTTTTGGACACTTGAGGCTAGTTTCGGCTCAGGTCCCTGTTCAAAGTATGACAGGGTCCAAGGTTGCTTGGCTCCAGTTTCCATTGAAGGCATTTATTTAGATGACTTAAACTAAAACAAACTCACAGGGGAGCGAAAGCCTGGGAACAGTTCACTTTAAAAAAAAGGACCAATCCCACCCTATACGAAGAACCAGACTGCAGTTCAAAATGAGATCTGAGCGAAATCCAGCAAAAAGCCATGTCAAGTTTTGCTTTCACATGAGATGCCAAGTCAGAATAGTTTATGGCTGAACATGTCACAGAGAGATCCGCGAAACGCACGCTATTAAACCCGACACCCCACTAATTCTGGTCGTGTTTTTGTTGCAAATTCAGCATTCAGCCCCAGAAATTGTTAGGTTTTACAAGTCCCTTTCAAGAAACCCAAATACTGTGCAACTCCGGGAAAAATACTGGATAAGCATCAAAACTCTGTGAAACTCAGAGTTCTGCCCCAAACCCAAGAATGCAGTTAGGCATGGTTTTAAATACACAAGCTGAGGAGTGCAAACACCTCATCTACTGCATCAGAGCTTCAAACTGCAAACCTCTGAGTGCCCCTCTGTCCTCACCGCGCGCCTCCCAACATCTTTGCAGCACATTTGGCCGTCGGGACAGATGCCGGCACGGGCAGGCACCGGGAAGACTCGCACCCAAATGCAGTGCGGGACTGGGGCACGCAAAGGGCATCCGGCTCGGAGCTCGTCCCCGAGTCTCCTTGTCCCAGGCTAACACAGACCCCTGGCCTTATGGCAAGGCACTGGTTTCCCACCACCAGTATTTCAAAGGTAGCTTTTCAAGAAAGCTCAACCTCTGCCTTGACCAAAGTCAACTGATGAAAAAGCTGGTCCACGTACACTGATAAGGCTTTGGAGAACCCACCCGGTGTCCCCTACCCAGGTAAGTCTCCTTGTCCTACAAAGGGTGGCTCCCACTGAACCACCAGGAGCTCCTCTAACATAACATGCTCTTTCTCCCGTAAGGCCAGAGGTATTATAAAGGGCCAAGACCACATGCATGGGCCACAGCGAGCGCCTTCACTCTTTGATGCTGTCAGAGTTTTTTTAGCCAACCTTCCTGACTAAACACACACATGCTTCAAGAAAACCCCTATTTTAAAGCTGTAATGTAAACAACCCCAAATTATTACTATCCCCTAAAGGCTACTGCTGGCAGGCATCAGTGATAAAGCTCTGCCAGAGCAGTCTGGCATCTAGCAACAATTTGTTTGTTGTCCTGCAAAAATACAGAGAGCCTTGCCATATGGTATTAGCAACTTTCTGGTAACATTAAGAAATATATTGGCTTGGAAAGCAGTTATCACACCAGAAAAAATTTTGTGTCTGAGAGGCAGGTCTATGCTGTAAGTGGTATCAGCACAGGGGTGCTGGTCGGGGCGGGGGGCCGGCAGAGCCGTGCCCCCTCCAGCCCCTGGCACAGACGACGAGCCCCTGGCACAGCCACACTTTGGCTAGCACAGCTTTTCTTCAGGAGCTGGACCGTGCTCGAGGGCACAAGCTCAGCACTGCTCGTCTGTGCTTTGCGAGCACCGGGGGGGCTTCAGCGCTACAGACGTAGCATCAGCAAAGCTGTCCCCGGAAAGCACCCAAGTTACCTGTCATCAATCTGAAGCAATGCCTCGGCCACCCCGACAGGATGGGGGGTTCCTACCTTCCACTGAGCAGCTTTTTCCCACTGTTCACATTAAACACAGAGAAGAGAGAAATAAAGCCAAACTCATTAAAATGCTTTTTTTTCAAAAATAATGCGCGTATACAATGCTTTTTTAAAAATACTGCATGTTTACTATAATGGTTTTTTGGGAGTGCGTGTATACCAGTCGCTGAGGATTTTTGAAAGCAAACCCAAAGAGATGGTGCAAGTCAGCATGTGGATTTGGTAGGAAATCACCTATGGTATAGCATTGCATGTTCTCATGCTTGAATTCTTAGGAGGAGCTGAACTGATATAATGAGCAAAGACTTCTCGGGATACAACTTTACTGCTCTCACTTTCAGTACAGCTGGCAGGGATGATACCTGTGATAGACCCCATTCTGTCTATCACTTTTCTAACTCTGCCCCTATTTCTGGACTTTTCTCCGTAGCCACATCCTACCTCAGAAGAAGGACTTGCTCCCATTCACTGTAGCGCGGGACCTTCCTGCAGACTCGCAGTATCAAGATTACAGCCGTATCGTGTGGAGCAGCATTACATGGGAGCGCAGCACACAACCGACAGTCGCCACGCTGTCCCAACTCCACCCGCGCTCTGAGTCCCATCCCACCCTGAGGAGACGGCTCCAGCACCCACCGCCTGCTTCTCCTTCCTGGAAGAGTTCAAGGAGTGACTTAACACACTGAGAGATGGAGCTGTTCTCAAAATGAAACCAACAGGGAACGATATCACTGCTGGATCTGGAAAAGACGTGACCCACCTAATGCCGTGGAAGAGCATTAGTGGGCTTGCTTGGAGCACCTTCTGAAGAAATTTCTGGATCAAATCAAAGATATGCTTAGCTCTTTCCCCATTCTTCTCAAATCCTCTGGATTCCTTCCAGTCATTACTTACCTTCCCTGTTGCTATATCTTGCTCTGAAAACTGATGTCTCCCTTGCCACGGTCTGCAATAAGCAGCCTCTCCTCCCACTTGGCAGCTTTGCAGGAAGCCAAGGTCCACTCTCCTCCGCCCTCGGTCAGTCCAGAAAAACAGGCCTATTCTCTTCCTTTATAGTTGGGAGTGCAAAATACTCTCCTTACAGATACCTGCTCTAACCTGAGCGCTAGCGTCAACCAGACTGCGTGATCCCACGGGTGGCTGGTAGAGAACCACACTAGCCCTAGCAGCGCAAAAAAAGGAAGGGGCGAGGGCTTTGGTCATCGTGTAATGGTGCCGACAGACCCAGTTTAAGCTTCACAGAGATCACTGACTGCTTGCAAATGCTCTCCTGACGAGGGGAGTGGGACAGGGCAGGGAAAGGAAATCTCTGCAGCGCCCTGCAATTCTAGAGAGCATGGATTTGCTCTAAGGACAGGCTCAGCAAGAGCAGTTAGAGGTGGCCAAGCTAATTAACAGCCACCTGCTCACACCCCGGGCTACTATTCCTTGCTCCAGAGACTTAAAGGACTTACCTTTGACAGCCTTCTACAAACATGAAGTCCCCACTTAGTACTGACGTCCTTATCTCAGTGCACGAGATAAGAGAAACTGAGGAAGAGAGAAAAAACACAGAAGGACTCCCCAGGAGAACCACAGTTAGAAACTCAAAGCTCCTCCAAAGACACCATAAGCTCCTCCTCTCCCCTAACACTGAATTATTGCAAATATTCAGAGTTCTTTTGCTCTAGGTAGCCAGTCACATTGTGCCTTGTCACAAGCGGACAAGTCACATTATGCCTCTCCTTGGAAGGAGGGCTGAACCTTTCAGAGTCCCCTTCTCCTCTGTGTTTGTAAGAAGCCTGAGATAAATAAACAGGAATAATAATCAGAAAAAGACAAAAAGTTTTTAAGAAAAGCACCTGGCATTCCTGTTCTGAGTTTTCATATTTTAATCTCTCTCCTTGTAATATAACTCTACCATAAAGCCTGGAAAAGAGAAGGCTCCAGGGAGACCTTATTGCAGCTTTTCAGTACTTAAAGGGGACCTACAATAAAGATGGGGACAAACCTTTTATCAGGGCCTGTTGCAATAGGACAAGGGGTAATGGTTTTAAACTAAAAGAAGGTAGACTTAGGCTAGATATAAGGAAGAAATTTTTTACAATGAGGGTGGTGAAACACTGGAACAGGTTGCCCAGAGAGGTGGTAGGTGCCCCATCCCTGGAAACATTCAAGCTCAGGTTGGACGGGGCTCTGAGCAACCTGATCTGGTTGAAGATGTCCCTGCTAGTTGCAGGGTGGCTTGGACTAGATGACCTTTAAAGGTCCCTTCCGATTCAAACTATTCTATGATTCTACGATAAAGTTCAGCGGTCCATAGAAAACTTCAGCAAAACCAGAAAACTCAGGACCTACAATTTCTACATGTGTATACATGAGGCACCAAAAACCCAGAGGCAAAAAAAATAGTCAGAAGTAAAAAAAAATAAAATTAAATGTTTCTTGGGCCTTCTTCAACATAACGCCAAGAATCAACGAAGAAACACAATCCAATTTTTTTCCCCTGGTGCTGGTCGCCTTTACCAGAAAGGTCACTCCCTGTACACAACCTGCCCTGTCTCCCGCTTTCATAAGCAGCACGTAGAGCATCGGTGACCCCAGCAGTTGCATGCTGTGACAATAAATAAAGTTAGAAGCCTGCCCAAAACAACTCTGAGCCCTCTGGCCAACGTTGGCCGTGAACACACATGCGGTAACAACCAAGCGAGGGAGAAAACACAAGATTTGGGGCTTCTGAGAAAGCTCCATCAGATGGCCTCCAGTCAGAAACGCTGGCATAGGAGCAATTTCTGATAAATAAACAAAAAGACACTAATGTTGCTTTTCTAAGCCCTGTGGGTTAGTACGTCTGCCTGCAACACAACCAGCTCCAAGGTGGGGAGCTAAGCCCCGTCTCTGGAGCTCTTGCATTCATCACCAGTTCCAGCCGAGAACAACAACAACCTGCTCTGGTCTGTAATACCCTTTGTAGGTGATTATGGGAAACAAAAAGGACTAAATTCAAAGCAGGTTTTCAACTGGGAGGGATCCAAAACTGCTGACTGAGGAGGAGAACAAAGCCAGATGGCATATGCTGGTATTGTTAGGGATTATGCAGTGTAAGGCAATAGGAAATGAGCAGAGAAAAAAACCCGGTTTGGTCCCATGGCTCCTCTCTTGCCAAATGAACATACCGGGGCGACCGTGAAACAATCAGTTTATGGGTTTCATTCCCCTCCACCCCCAGACTGAACTTAAATATTTGTATAAGCCCAGGCGTAACTTTTATCTGATGTTTTCCTTGGGGTTTACTAGCTGTTTAGAGCATTCAAACTAAAAAGCATTCCCTCAAACTCTTGCCACAAAAAGAGCTGAAACTATGATACTAATTAAAACCACACTCTTTGGTATCAAGAAGACATGCTATTATTTTCTTTTTTTGCTCATGAGAAGCTGTTAATATGGGCAACGCGTCTGGAACATTTTCCTTCCAAACGCCATGCTCCGTACCCCCTCCTGCTCAGGTCAGCTGGTTTGTGAACTTGTCAGCAGTCTGGAGTGGGAAGGCTCATATTTACAAGGACAGATTTATTTATTTTTTTATAACAAACCATTTGCCAACTTAACGTTATGAAAAGCACATCAAGAAAAAAAACAAAAGCTTTACGCTTCATGAAAGGTGACAAGCTATAGAACTGTCCTGCCTTGGTGCCCAATGGACCAAATCAAGGGATGAATCTTGCCAAAATATACTATATATGTTTTGAAAAACAGTCTCTGACTTCGCCAGGATGCTCCTAGACACTCAGCGTAGACCAGGAAAGGATGTGGGTTGCACTGTGTACCACTGCTGATCCACCCTGAGGTAAGATCTATTAAAGAAAAAGGTACATTTTCATGCTCATTTTACCCCATCTAATTTGAATGCTTCTAAGGTCTCTATTACTGTGGTATCAGCACCTCATAAACGTTAACAAGATTATCCTTATAACATTTCAGGGAAAAATGCTATTATATCATTTAAAGGATGGAAAACCAAGGCACCAAAAAAAAAAAACCCAAAAACAAAACAAAAAAATTTCAAAGGCCAGGTTTGTGTTCAGTGCAGTCTTCAAAAGCATCCATGTGTATCCTGAGAGGTCTAAATCCAGATAAAAACCGAATTTCCTTGCCCAAGGTCAGACAATGGTGTCTCGTTCAGAGCATTAATTGCACCACAGAAGCAGAGAGAAACAGCTGCTTTGGTCCAGCCCTCCCAGAGCACCGATTTCCAGGTCCCCACCAATTCCGAGCAGCGTCCCGGACGCTGCCTGCTTCTCCAAAGCAGCTCCGCAGCGGATCAGGCGGGCTGCCATTGGCTTGGGCTTCACAGAAGCATCCGCGCTGCTCGCGAGGAAAACAAAAGTGGCAGGAGGGATCCTCCAGGGAAGGCACTTGTCCCACCAGTGTCACTCTCGGGACCACAAAAGCAAATAATGTTTCATCAGAGCAATTTGGTTTCTGGTTTCTGTTTGGGCATGTGGCTTTTGCTGTGTTGACTCAAAACAAAACTCAGCTTCCCTTTTTCACGACCACAAAGATGCCAGATTTTAATTTCTGGTGGTGCAAAGTGCAAGCAGTGGAGGAGGGGGCCTTTGAGGGCTGAGATATTTTTACATTTATTTTTGGGGAACATTTTCGCTTAGAGCGAGCTCCTGCCCAGTTAGCAAGCTTCTAGGTTCGCCAACAATACAGAAGAACTGCCTAAGTTACAAAAACAAGTTAATACATAAAAAAATATGACTTCAGCAAAGAAGTTAAGCTAGATGGGTGAATACACTGTAATTTGTTACATGCTTCCATTGTGCGGGGATCCAAAGTAATAAAATATTCCTGTAATGCTAGAACTGTGACGCCCAGTCCCAGTACGACGTTTGGATTCCAGTATTACCCGTGCCACACCATCCCCTGGCGCACCACTGAAAGAAGCCTTAACGTTGCCTACCTCCCCAGCGCAGTGCTCCGCGCGCCCTTTTATTTTGAATTCCCCTCCAAAGAAAGACCAAGTAACGACGTTAATGCGGAGGTGGCCACAACACTGGGATGCCGAGACGACATCTGACGTCAATTTAACCCAACCGTAAGGCGCAAACCCACCCGCGTCGGAGGCATCACCAGGCAGCCCAGGGCTGGCGGCGGAGCTCGATTCCACGGGGGCTGGGGAAGGGCACGGGCAGCTTCGCAAACCCCACGTCCCCTCCATCCTGCTTTTCATTTGAGGCTGACAGGCAAAGCTTGAACACATCATTACAGCCTTGAGAGGCTGCTAAAGGTAACACTCATGTTACAAATAAATTAATAGGAAACACTTACCTTCCCCACTAGCTTGCCTTTCCTGTTCATGCAAAGGTAGAAGTCTGTCTCCTTCCCTTTGATCCGGACTTGGCTGCCAAAAGTGTCTGTTTCCACTAGAAGCTGGGCTTGTAAAGGAAGAAGGAAAAAAAGCATTTACCATTGTGGTCCCATCAAGTCAAAGCATTCGAAGCTCATCAGCGCGTTGTCCCATTACCTCCACCTGAACCACACCAAGCTGGGATGCTCTGCAAGGGAACAACCCGAGGAACCGCCCGGGGCTGAGCTCTGGGCTTGGTCACAGCTGCAGATCTGACACGTCTCCACCGACTCCCACCCGGACGCTCCAGATTTAATGCCGGTTTAGCGCAGAGTACGCATACGCATGTGTGCGCTCCATCCGTCCGCACCGACCCCACCACCCCATCAGCAACACCGAGCTCAACGCTAATGCTCTCCCTCATGCTGCAAGGAGGTTCTTGGACGGTAGGAACATGGATTTTATTCCCATGAAGATAAAAGATTAGCATGACAAGAATAAAAATCCTTTCCTCACAGCCAGCAGCCCTCCAACGCTGCACAGAAGTGCTCCAGCCACATGCCCATGGTGCAAAACATCGCGGTGGTCTCCTGAAGAACACCACAACAGCTAGCAGGGGAGAAATTCGGTGCCGGCTGCTCTGTGTGATGAACACCCGCCCGGCAGACGTCCTCGGTGTGTCTAGCTATGTTCCCAGGAGGTCACTAACTGCTTTCTGGCAGTCCAGGTCCATGACTCCTGCTCTAGCTGGGAAAAATATGGCCAATCTCATCGTGCCTCACACATTTATTGAGGCCAGAGCTGGTTTGCAGCATTGCCAGGAGCCATGGTAGAGGACAGATTTCTGCTGCGTCTTCATAAACCACCTGCCCTGACACAATTGTATTTGCAGAAGGGGCCAAGCTGCCACCCAGATGTGTAGCATGCCAGCGTCTTCTCGAAAACCTAGGCACATTCAAATTCAGCCTTTTATTCCGTCTCTGATCTAAACATGAATTCCAATCATGCTCGAGGTTCAGATTCCAGGAATTTCCCTGGAGAGGCAGGAACAGGCAGACTGGACATTTTGGTTCAGATCCATCTCCGATATGGAGGGGGAGAAAGGAGACATGGTCGAAACACAATGCAAGAATGTGTAAGTGTCAGCAAGTGCAAATCCACGGTCCTGCTCTGGAAATACTCACACTTGTAAGATCCGAGCCTTACCATAGAAACACGGCTTTTGCCAAACTCTGGAGAATGTTTGATCTGTGCTGCAAAAAGTCACATTCTTTTTGGCATTCATATTTCAAACTTTAAAACCTCTAAGAGCAAATATGTTCACTGTAAGGATTTACCATGGGGATAGAAATAGGAGTTCGTTTCATTTAAACACGTTGATATTTTTCCCACTTGTAAAGTCAGCTTTTGGCTTCTGCAGCAGTGCAAATATCACAAACCTTTAACTCACAAGGGCCCTAAACGGAGTTCTCCCTTTGCAGCTCAGTCACATATGCAAGTTCAGGGTTTTCCAGGTACTAGCTGCTTTTACATTTATTTAGATATATTTGTTAAACCTGTTATCATGGGGGATGTTTAAAGCATAACTTCTTTCTGACAGCAAGCGGAATAATAGCTGTATTACAGCAGACTATTACTTGCAATCATGCACAAATATGGATATTCATCCAAACCTTTCAGAAATGCAACATGGTTTTGGGTATCTGTGATGGAGAGCAGCTTGCAAGCGACAACTGGGCGCCGCAGGCTTTCTCTCCACACCTGCCAAGCTAGTATCAAACCAGTGACCACTTAATTGAGGAACGGCCACATGAACCAGAAATATCCTGCCATAGTAAGGATATCAAGATGAGCCAAGCCAGGACGGGGGAGGATGGCACGGAGACAAAGACGGGTCTTCAAGGGGAGGCTTGCCAACACGGTATATAACTTGGTGAATGCCCACTGCTCCAAGAAGTTCAGGGAGGCTGCTCAGATGCAATCCAGCATTAACCGACAAGGGAATAGCCAAAGGTATGACTACCTTTAAAGAGGTGACTGTAGAAGGTCTTCCCCCCTCACATAAGCAGAGGACTAATGGTCAACCTCAGAGGTGGAGAGCAGCAGCCTGCACACGAGGGAAGGTTACGGAGCCAGCACAAGATGTCCCAAAGATTGGCCCAAAAACCACGGCCAACACCCAAAGCGCCAAGGAGTCGCCCACAGATCTACAGTGTCGAATCCACCCAGGCACGCCAACAGACCCAGGGCCACCCACCAAAGGGGTCAAGCGAGGGCTCCACAGCTCGCACGCAGGCGAGGACAGGACACGGCGTGTTCCCGTCCAAGCTGCAAGGCATTCCCCGTCCATTCCAGTCCCAGTGCTGCAACTAAAGCTGCTAAGACTAACGCTGAATAATAGATACCGGTTTTGGCCAGCCAGAGTAGGAGCTAACGTTGATAAAACACTCCAACGCGAGAGCCCGGAGCCGCGGTCCCGATGGACAGCCGTCAGCTCACGCCTCTCCGAGGCAGGTCCCCACTGTGCTCAGATGGACAAACACGGGGCACGCCGGCTTGCGTTCCCCACCCCCTCACTCTGCAGCCAGTATGAGTAATATCCAAGCTGATTTTAATTTGAAAAATATCACCTTAAAAAGATGCCGGTTCCCTGCTGTGAAAATTAAAACCATCTGGATGGAGTGATTTCAAATAATTAATCTAGGTCTCCTTTGACACCGCTACTAATTAAAATATGATACCTTCCTCCCCCTCTTTAAATAAAGAATTTAAATAAAGTTTTAAGATCTAATAAAATAATGTCATAATTTAGAACTAAATGGAAGTCACCTTTCCTGCGGGCTGTAAAGATTATGCCGGTGCTGAGATCCCTCCCGGGCTAGTGCCCAGCACGGACTGAGCAGCAGTGGATGGGCAAGCATCCAGTGCAACACCCACACCAGTAAATACACCAGCGTACACACCCTAGTGCCCCGAGGAGTTTTGTGAGCCCCGGAGATCATCCTGCACTCAACATCCAGGAGCGGGGAGCAGGGGGAAGGAGGTTCAGCAGATGCTGTCTGCTCCCCGCTGTGACCCTCGCTGCCAAAGCACAGGCTAAGGCCACCCATAGGTACCCACTTCTGAAAAATCTGAGTCTTAGGATGCTGGAAACGTGTTCTTATTCCTAGGGATCCTTGACCTCCTTTCCTACATGAGAGATCAGCGCAGCTTTAGGGTTTTGTTCATAACCCAGTTGGCTTCCAGCCTAAGGCACCCCTTACAGCTGATTCTCCTTTTTACAACAGGCATCTCCCTAAATTCTTTCAGGAGCCCAGACAGGGACCTCGGACAACACATCTAGTCAGTTAACATCAGCTGGGATGAATCCCGGCCCCGAACGCCGCAACGAGAGCTTCTGGGGGATGGAGGCCGGCCCCGCAGAAGGGGCTGCTGAGGTCTCCCCACCCCGCTCACACGCGGCAGGAGAAAAGCTCGGTCACCACCAACAGGATTTAAGTTAATGTGAACTGGACTTGGCTTGCTGTCTTGTCTCTACGATAAAGATGCTATGGCTACAACGAAAGCACCAGGGAAAAGCCAAGAGAATTTCCCTTGAGAGGGCAGGTAAAATAAGTCCCACCAAACCGGAGTCTGCTGCTCAGGACACCTGACTTCCAGCTCCATTAGTCCCTGGATACACCGTAGAGAGATTACAATCTGTATTTTCAAAAGCCCTGCACTCTAGCCTCTAGTTCAGGTATTATTGTTTAAACACTTTGACAGCTAGATATTATGATATATTTGGAGGGGGTAGGGGAGCGAAAGAGAAAAGATGTCTTCAGAGGGTGAGATCTTCTGCTACATGCTTTTGCCTTATTGGCCCATTTAACCTAAACCTTCCTGAAAACTCCCACTGGAAGAGATTGGAATTCCTTACATGTCTAGGTGAAAAGGATTACATATATATGTTGAAAAGCTATCTTCCAGCTAAGAAAACATGAAGTCAGGGAGATATGTGAAGGTGGCAGAAAATATGCCAAATTATCTTTCAAATATTTCCTGGGAGTGGGAGGACAGCAGCCAGAAAAGCATGGGGAAAGAAAGGAGGAAGAGGGCACCTGGGAAGTGTAAGGTTTACATGTACCTATCACAAAATCCTAAGCACCAGCCAGTTTCAGATAAATGAAGAGATAAAGGGGAAAACACAAGGAAGGTGCAGGAGGACTGGATACTTTGAGTCTATCCACCATTGCTTTTTTTTTTTTTTTTTCAGGTAAAAATCCCGCAAAGCGAACTGCAGAAAGAAAGAAACTACAGCTGCTTATGCTGCCCATGGGCATCTTGAAGCAGGCCAGCTAAAAGAGATTTCCTGGGGAAAAGGGTCTCAGAAGGGACTGAGATTTTGTCACTTTTATTGCACTTTTTTTCTGATGCACTTACAAAGTCAGGGAAACCATTCTGAGCACTTGAAACCAGTTAAGGAAGAGGAAGGCTGTACAGATACACCGAGGCTGGGACCAGAGCGTCCGTGATAGAGACCGGCTTTCCAATTTAGTTACTCTGGTGCTATGAACCGAGACAAAGCGCATTTCCATAGTTCACAGCATATATCGCATCTTACTCTCTGGTAAGACTGAATCTTCCAGTGTGAACCCCAGCATGGCCAAGGGTGCTTAAAATAGTTGAAACCTGTTCAAACACGGCCTACCCCCTTACCAGAAGCACGTGAATCCCTTACGTGACCACAACATAGGAGAGAACGACCCTGTCTCCGCTTCACATTCATGACGTAATGATGAGGGAATAACGCCAAAATTAGGTAAAGTCTGGAGGGTCTAATAAAGCCCGCAGGCTATGAACAAGTGAGAGAATCTAGGCTGCATCCTCACGTTTTGCACTCCAAACTGTATCATTTTAAATAGTTATAACCCATATAACCCAACTCCCTTCTCAATTATTCAGGTGCGAATCAGGAGTAACCACCAAAATCAATAAGGCTGGTGCTCAGAAGGGCAGCGCTCTGACCCACATACCACTGCAATTAGCTCATCGACTGTCTTGAGCGAGCATAGGATATGTATGTCAAATTATTAAAAGGGATGGTCGTGGCGAGGAGGAGTAAAAGCAGCTCTAAGATCCAGGCTCCAGGTATTTTCTTTTTTAAGCCACCACTTCGCACAAGCAAGGGAACTACCCGGTGTCAGAGCGGGGGGGCTGCGCAGGGAGCAGCGCACCCAGGCTTTTAAAAAAGCTGTTTCTCTAAATGAGGTTTTCTTTTAAACATCCTATCTTTGACTCGGTCAGCTGATGCAGTTAGGGAAAAGGACATGATTTGGAGCACATAAGCCCCTCAGAGCATCGACACATCAATATACGCCACGGGCCAAGGACCCTGTGGCACTTCTCCCTGCCTGATTTTGGGGCGGGATGGGGAGCAGAACGGAAGGCTCTGTGTGAACAAAGGAAAGACCGCAGAGACGACCCGCCACCCGCGGAACAGCCTCAGTAGCTCTCAGGAACCAGACAGGTCAAATATTTGCATGGGAGACATCAGAAGAAAATCTATAATGCAGCAAAGGACCTCAAAGGCACTTACACGGCGGCAACCTGATCCTGCAAATACTTTCACACAAAGGACTTGACACACATCGGAAGTCCCTCGAGCGCCGATAAAGGCCCCGACGTGGCTTCAGGATCCCGCCTCTGCCACCGGCCGCAGGGCTGGACACGCTGGGAGCGCGGCTTTGGAAGCGAAGGGCCGAGCCTCCCCCCTTCCCCAGCCCTCCGCAGGGCCGTCTGCTCCCCCTGCCTGCCCGCTACCACCCCCAGGGCTTGACACGACGGGCGAAAGCGCAGGATCACAGCACTTTTGACGGAGAAACAAGGGCTAGCGTTCCCCTTGGCGGCGCAGGCTGGGACACCCTCCTCCGGGTTCCACCCCTGCGCTAGCTGAAGCGAGCGTCAGTCTCCGGGAGACGCTTTCGGGCACTCTCCCCTGCAACCAACCATCTAACCGAGCAGGCGTCCTGTCCCACTTCCAGGGCGCTGAGCTATCCCCTCGGTGCTCACTGGGCACGTCTGCGTGACACGAGGCCAAGACACGCGGAAATATCCACGCTGGTGCCAGCCACGCCAGCCTGAGTACCCAGCCCAGGACAGACGTGCAAGCACGACACACTGCCGCAGCGGTTAACCCCACGGGGTGCGCAGACCGAGATATATTCCCGTAAAAAAACATCACTCGCACACTAGTGAAACCTCCGCTATTTGAGCCTGTCACACCATGGCAGTCATCCCACCTGTAGGGATGCCCACCCAAAAAATTCCACTACCAGTTCAGCAGCGGCTAGCAAAACATGTTCGGGGAACGATGCTGAGCTGCTGGTGTTCCCCCAGCACCTCAGGGACCATCTCGGGGAGAGCCTGCCTCCCTACCCCCTAGGAGATGTGTTGCTTATGCCAGAATAGCAATATCAAGGGAAAAAAAAAGGAGATTCTGAAACAAAGAAGTACTCTTCTCAGGACTGCCCAGGCTCCTAAAGGATGACAAAGCTTCCAGACACAATCCCTATAAACTAACTCTATTCACCACATTTTGGTGGAAGCTTAAATGAAAATTCACCAATTTGAGGTCTTTTATCAGTCCACGCATGTGAAAATTCCTTGACAGCTTAGCTGACATAAGGCCAGAATAAATACCAAGGTAGGTCTTAGAGATTTTGCCCAACTTAAATAAAAATTTAATAAATCCCTGAATCTGTGATTCTATGAAAAAAAAAAAAAAAATATCTGAGGACAACATGAAAATTACAAGTACCATATTACTGGCCCAATCCTGCATTAGCCAGTGCTGGTCATCGTTCACCCATGTGAAAAATGAATGTAAAATACTGTCATTCTGACACAGGGCCATTTGCACCCATTTGTAGATCTAAGAAAACAGGATTAAGCAGTGGGGAATCAGACTTGGCCTCTTGCAGATGTTTTATACATAATGCACCATAAGAGACAGTAAAAATATTTTGGCAGTTGCTTCAATGATGGTGAATAAGCTTATTTAGACAAGATTCAGTAAAACTGGAGGCGATAGGTTGTGTGCTTTAAACACGCCTGGGCAGGGAGTGGCAGCGAACAAATTCTGCACTGAACTTTGCCACCTGCAAACTCGCAATGACTAAGAAGTAGGCCTGGAAAGAGAAACGTTAAAAATGTTAGCACAGAAATTCCTCTATCTCACCAGGGTGTCTTGCTGCCTCCAAACACAGCTCAAGTGGACAGTATTTCTACAGAGGCAGGAAAACTGCTTGACAAGCTGCCAGGCTCCGAGTCTGGAATTAGTGAAGGATGAGCCTCAAAAAAGTTCAGAAGCTCTGTTATGCTTGAAAAAGCAGCTAAAATGAAAAATAAAGGGCCAAACCCTGATGTCTTTGATCATTCTCATTTGAGTAAACTCCTACTGACATAGTCAAGCCCAACAGACAAGGACCTCACAACCTGGCCCTGAGCGCCTAGCTGAAACGCGTCCAAAGCACTGGAGTCTCCTGGGTCTGGAAATAGCGTGAACCTTTCCCATCCCGCAGAGGGTTAGAATTACCGCACGAACAAACGCTGCCGAAGTTATTTTGACTCCCTTGTTCCAAGTCTCAGCTGAACCCAATAAAAATACTGATGTACACAAAAATAACAATAAGCGGAGAATGACAACTATGGGAACCCCATGTACTCTTGCTTCTCCAGAGCTGCCTTATTTGCGGCCAGAAGCATAGGACAGACCACGTTCACTCTGAAGCGCTCACCCACCTCTCTCGGGCAACCTGGTGGTTGGCTGCTCATCCTCAGCAATGAAGTAGGTGTGATGGTAGCACCACCATATCCTCTTACCAAGGAGTCCCAAACACATAGAATCTTTCCTGTATGCCAACACCGTGACGGTTTGACATAGCCCAAAAGTTAGTCCATCCAGGTTCCACTGTCGAATTTGTGAGTGCTCCAAAATGAGGCTAATCAGGAGAAATGCCTAAAGCATTTGCAGTGTTAGTCGACTTAAGATTATCAACTGTGCCTGATATACAAAGATGCTAAGTTCTACCGAGCAGGTTTCTTATTCCGTGCCAGTAAAAGTTGAAAATACGACAATTAATTTTACGGATAGGAATATAAGCATGCTCGTGCATTTTCTCAAAGGGGCTCATTGTAACTTTCCCTGCTTCCAGCAAGCAAAAAATATGCTGAAAATAAAGTTGCAGGATGCTCCAGTATTTTCAATGGGATTCTTGTGGCTCTGGAACCCAGAGGAGCAGAGGCAGCAGCGCAACCTACCAGAAAAAATGTTCTGGCACATGGGGAAAATTCCTCTGTGTTTTAAGATTTTAAACAGGGCTTGCTCTTACAAATGGATACAAACACAATTTCAAAGATACCCGACTTTTTCAAAGGTATCAGCTCCTGAAGGTCACTTTTGCCAAATAAAAGGTAACATATTATTAAATGAAGTATAGAAAACTGTCACTCTTAGATAAGAATATGAGAGTGTGACTATTTTGGGGTAAGGACAAGAACTGACCTTCGATAGCCCCTGGGGACACACATCCTCTGGAACCAACTGCGGCCAAAGCAAGTCCCTCAGGTGAAGCACCTTGGAGGAGGGTGCTCAGCCTCTGCGTCACCCCCTTTGAAAAGGTCTCTCCCTACAGACCTAGCACAATTCTTTCAACTACTCTCAGAGCAGCGGCAACAGAAATAACAACGAAAAATCAGATATCGCATTAACTCTGCCTTTAGCACCTTTGGTTTCATATGTTTATTTTTGGAAACACATTCAGCGCAAGGTTTTTCTTAAACTATTACCCCCAGTCCACAGCATAGGTAACACTATTTACTTGCCTTTTACTGCATTTTAATTGCATGAGAAGTTTTTAAAGTCTTTTTTTTTTTTTTTTTTTCCCCCTAGAGTCATTTAGGACAAAAGGCATCTGGCACTGGGTATTTAAATAAGACCTGTCAGAACTGTAAAATTAGTTTTACGTTTTAATAAAGGTACTTTAAAAATCTCAAATATAATTCTGCATTCAAACCATAAGCATTTGGATTAAGAGAAGGAGATCCCATGTTAAATCTTAATATAAAAAGCAAATCAAGTACAGAACTAAGCCAGTCCTCATCCACGGCATTATAAACAAGAGCAGCAAAGAAAAGAGGCAACACCTCTAGTAGATCATTTTGGGGTATTCTGGATTCAAAGAATCAGCATTGACAGCGTAAAATCTGTATTGTATTATCTCTTACTTATCCCAGTTTCAGTTTACTTAGAGACCCAGGTCACCTATAAAGCTCAGACTCAGCCCCACGTTTCCATCCGAAATTTTCTCAGCCCTTTTCTCTCCTCCCCGCACTAGAGCATCCTTCCCTCCCCTCCCCACCCTGCAGGGGGTGGCCCCCCGGACCTGCACAGGGGACGGTCCCTTGAGGCGGCGGGCGCCAGGCTGGAGGTGATGCTGTAGGTGCCCAGCCTGTACCCGTCCGAACACGGACAGACAGAGGTCGTTTAGCTTGGCGGGCTCTTTGGCCAGCTCTTTAATCAGCGCATAATTCGCTTTAAAAACCTTCAGACATGCCGACAAAGGACAACACCCAAAGGGCAAACCCTCCTTCCAGCACTCGCTACCCCATGCCAGTGAGCGCATCCCTCCTCCCCCCAGGACACCTTCTTACTCTCCTATTTTACCTCTCTCTTTGGAGCAGATGGAAATCCCCCACCGCTATTTATACCTAGCAGACCTGAAATATTTGCAAGGCAGTCCCGATGGCCACGCCAAGCCCGAGGAGCAGGGCTGCCCCTCACCTCTGCCACGGGAGGACGGAGCCGCCTCGGAGACCCGCCGAGGCGGCCAAGTCCCCCCAACCCTGCCACCACCCCGGCTCAGACGACCGACCGACCGCCACGGGAGGAGCTGCCGGAGCCACCGGCATGAAGGAGCCCGAGGACGTGCCACACCACCCACGGAGCGAGGGATGGCCCGCGGCAAACAACACCCTAAACGCGAGGGCTTTACAGCCCAGCGCAGAGCTGCGGTCGCCCCGGGACTGACCCATAGCAGAAGGGAGTTATTTCTGCCTCCGGGTCCCCAAACGAGCAAAAGAACCGGTTGACTTCAACTAAGGAGCTTCTGTGCAAGCTTCTGGTGGGGAAAGCAGACGGCTTTCCCTAAATCCAGGTGCCCACGGGGCCCGGCCCTCCACCGAGCTCACGAAGCGCGCAGGGACCCTTGGCGGAGCCGGGGAGCGGGAAGAGGGAAGAGCCGCAGGTGCAGGCAGGCTCCATCCAGCCTCCAGCCCCCCTAACCCCCAGCAACCGCCCTGCTGCCCCCCTCCCTGCCGCCAGCTGCCCCGACCTGGTGTTTCACCGCAGGTCCACCTCCGGTGTGAGGAGTTAAAGCTCATCGGCCGACGGGGCGCGAATGCAAAAGGAGACAAAAAAGCAGGATGCTGGTGAATGACAGCCGTGGGTGGCCCGCGGCCCCTGCCTGGTGCGCTCCGCATACAACAGGCACAGCCAAGTGTGTCTGGCACCAGACAATTATTTCGCTGGAGGTGCGCGAGGCGGCAGCGCCGAGAGCCATTCTCACGGCGAAGCGGCCAGCCATGTCGGCTAACAAAACGGCTCGCCGGGAAGCATCCCTCTCAGCGCTCCCATCTCCTCACCGGGGTTTGGGGGGGGTTTGGGGTTGGGTTTTTTTTTTTTTTCCCCTGTGTTGTCCTTCGTGCTGGGGCATTCGACGCTCTGAAAAATAAGCAGGTCAAACATCCTCAAATGGTGTATTTAGTGCTTCCCCTCGGGTTTCCGCGGTTTCCCTGCCATTTTCCTACTGGACTTGGGAGTGCAGCAGTATTTATGGGGTAGCAAGCTGACCCCTCGGCTGCGGTGGGCGAGAGTGCCTGACGTTAAGTGCTGCTAATGCGTTTTGCATTTGTGCTCGGGGGCAGGAAATCTCAACTTCCAGTGCCAAGGGGTTAATTATAATTTATACAGCAAGATCTCAGGCTGTGGGGTTTTTTTCTCCAGCTAATTAAGAGGTACAATTACCTTTGAGAATCAAAGGGATATTTTGGTACCCAGCTCTTAGAAACAGATTACAGGCACTTAAAACACAAGGACACCTTTGCTTTTCTACGCGTGCTTAGTTTTTGATTTAGATCATTAACAAGAAACTGTCATATTCCTGATCCACCATCACAATGTACTGGAGACCACCTATGGAAGCCACTGCAATACGGTAACATATAGATAGCATTGCTGCTTTCCCAGTGATTACCTATGTTTCAAACGACATGTTTTACTGATATATCAGCTGCTGCTCAGGGCTCTGGCAAATCTTTCTGCTTATCAGTTAAGAAAGCTTCATGATAACCGTGAGGTGGGTAATACCTAAACAGACCAGTCTGTGCTCAGACTGCAAGCCCAGGACTCCTTACTCCCAAGACAAGTAGCAGGTCGATGAATATTATTGCTGTGTTCGTAACAATTATTACTAAACCGTCCCAGACAGCCTGGCAGCCCCTCTGTGCTGCCCTCTCCTGCCCAATGGCCCAGTGCAAACGGGAGGGGACCACTCGCCATACAGGCCTTGGGAACTGGAGCCGAGGGATAATTAGCAGCACCGGCACCCAGGTAGACATGAGCACCTAGCGTGGCTGGGCTTTGTGGGGCAGCGTTGGGCAGGCTCGCGCCCTGCCCGGGGCTGGCCGGGAGCAAGGCCATCGCCTTCCACCAGCTCCCTCCACCAGCTCCTTGCCTTCACGCTTGTGCAGAGGTTTAACAGTTACAGGTCTCTCTTTCTCACCACTCTCGGAGGCGTTGGCTGAGCCATTTGCAAAGCGTTATTGTAATTGAATATTCAGATGTAGAGAGAGGGGGGCTGGGGCTAAAGACAGCTAGAAAAGTCCTAGGGAACCCTTAAAGTCCTGCTCCGGGGAGTCACTACACACCCAACGCAGGCCGCAACCTCAGCTTGACTTGGCGCAGGCTGCGCAAATACATCTTCCACCATTATTTTTTAGGGATGCAGTGGGCTATTACTCTCCGGGAAATAAAGCGCTTAAGTTAGAAACTGACGCTGTATAATTGTCAGCAGACCACCTGCCTCGCAGGCTCTCACGCATCCGTACCAGCAGCCTCCACCCTGCCCCAAAACACATCTAGAAGCAGACGTGAGGCTGGCAACGGCAATGAAGACCAACCCTTTCTCTAAAGAGGGGGCCACAGCATTAGGACCGAGAGGAACGTCTGTCCATGAGAGTTAAAAGTGAAGCTCATGCTGCCAAAGCCAACAGGGGAGCAACTGGTGTCCAACATCAGCAACCCTCTGCCTACAGCTTGATTACACCACGGCCTGTTTACCGGGCTGCCCTTTGATGTGCCGACAGCAGCAAACTTGCCGTGTTGAATTTGCCACAAAGTGGGTGGAAGCATACAAACCAAAAACACACCGTGTGAAGCATTATTGTTAAATTAGGAGGAGATAAAGCAGTCAACACCTCGGCATGGAGAGATGCCGACTGGTACTCCTCGTCTCAAAGGAGCTCTGGGAAGTTTGTTTAGAAACCCGACAATCAACACATCCTACAGGTATTTCCATCCCTTGAAGCCACTCTTTGAAAGGCGTTTGCCAGAGAAAGGGCACATCAGCTGTCATAAGCCATTTTACAAGAACATCTACAAAACTACGCAACCCTGTACCGAGCAGAGCATTTCCAGAACTACGAGAGTCACCAAACAGAATATTCTGTTTCACCGCAGGCGACTAAGTGCAAACCAGGAAGGCTTCCTATGTAAAGGTTGAGAATAATCAGGGTAGAAGAGGAGATGGTATTTTTTAGAGGGTTTATTACTGTGTACAGGAAGGCGTCTCTCTCCTCACGCCAGGTATGACAACGGGTGCTGGTGCAGGCAAGAGGCTGGGAAAGGACCTGGCTCAGCACTGGAAAAAGCAAGACAGGGATTACAAAACTTGCCTGTAGTCCCGGCTTAAGCCACTAACCTGCATCATGTTCCGTGAAAAGGACTTGTAAATGCTTAATCAGCAACACGACTCAGTTATATAAGAAAGAAAAAGAAAGGTAGGGCAGATCCAGAGGGGAATACATATATATAAGCACTACCTTTCCCTACAGCTTGATATTTATTGAAGAAGCAGCAAAAGCTCCAGTGCACTTCAGAATACAAACGCTGACATGGAAATTCAGAGCCCTGAACCGCTTCCAACAGGGAAAATATACTGACCGCAGTCTGTTTGGAGGTCAAACAAAATCAATAGCCTTTCTCTTCAGTCTGTCTCTAAACTGAGCTTCTTTCAAAGACATCCAGAGAAAATGGATCATCTTTTGTTGGTGTGTGTGGTTTTGGGTTGGGCTTTTTTTGTTTTGCTTTTTTTAGGTGGTCAAACATTCATACGAGTATAAGAAACTCCTTCCTCCCTCAAGATACTGAAAGGATTGTATAGAGGTCAAAACTGCCCATCAGTTTTACTACACAATAGAGGAGTTATCCAGTTCTTGGGGAGGAAACCAAGCTGGAAGCCGCTTAACACTCGGTAAGAGAGGAAAAAATAAATCAATGTATTTGCTTGATCGGGGCACATCTAAAGCTGGTTGTCAATTAGTTCAACACAGTTTGCTGTTACAGAGCACAACAATTTAGCCCCAAGAGCTGAAGTTTGCTGCGTTTCCTCAGATTCCTCCTGCTGAGAGACAGATACTGGCTGCAGCCAGGTCAGGCACCAAGGAGGAAGAGTGAGGCTGGAAGTCACAGCCGCAGAGCAGGAGCTGGTGAAAGGGAGCCTGACATGGGATACAGCAGGACTGGGGACTCCTTCCTTCCATTCCGAGTGCACAGTAAACTGGATTTATGTCCAGAAAGGAGTAGAGATGATAACTGGTTATTGCACTGGTACAAAGTGTGCCTCTCCACTCCGCAGCACACACCTTTTAAGATAAACTACAGTTTATATACCCTTGTGCAGATGGCATCCTCTTTACAGATATAAGTGGGTCACCCCAAGCCAAAGGAAAGGGCAGAAGGACTGAAGTGGTAGAATGGAAAACTTTGCCTACATCCAATTTTTTAAGTAATGTAAACTCCTAAAAATCTCAATACAAAAATCACGAGAAAAGGGAGGGACAAACCACAAAAGGACACTTCCTAAGGGTCCCACTGAATGCCTCCAAAGGAGAACCGCTGCCTGCAAAGCAAAGGGTCGTTGATGACTTTATCTGCCAGTTCCGTTCTGACAATCAGTGTTGAAAGACACTCACCGAATCACAAAATAATTTAGGCTGGGAAAGCTCTCCAGAGGTCATCCAGCTCATCCCTCTGCTCAGAGCAGGACCATCAGGGCTAGAGACCATTGCTCCTTAGCTGTGCTCCAGCTCCCCTGGTTGCTCTTCCCAAGAATGCTGACATCCTTGCCTTGATTTAAGCACACCCAAGGGTGCACGGTCACTGCAGCAGAGATGTGGCTGGAGAGGGACAGACACATCCGCAGCTGACTTGGGCCCAGCACCGGCCAAACCGAGAGCAGGCCTCAGCAGGAGCTCATGGCCACGACCATGAGCTGCCCCTGCAGCCACAGGCCACGGAGCCGCACTGATTCCTATTTACCTAATGGGCACCCCACACCGCTGATGTTTGCTGCTGTCGGTACCTATACTAGCTATATTAAAGCTACTACATGTCTCTAACTCCCCTTCCGAGCGCCGCACACGCGCAGCACGCGAGCACCAGCAGCGACACGCATCCTGACTCAGCCGCCGCCCTGCACTCGCGTATGGCGCAGGAAGAAGGGTTTGTTCCACCAGCCCGCCGTAAAGGGCACCTCATTTCTGAGCAAACGTATTTAGCATCTTCTAATTAGGATCTTAGCTTCATCTCGTAGCCACGCAGGTCGAATAGTTCCAGCACTAGAAAATCCCAGTGAAGCTCAGAACAGGTTACAGCAATGGTGACCATCTAATGTTCACCCAAACTCATCATGGTTGCAAGAAGAACCAAGGCTAGTAGCTAGAAACAAAAGTGCAGCTTCTTTGCAATGCTTTTTATCTCCTCTCCTCCAGTCCTCACAGGTGGAACAATTTACCCAGTAACTATACAGCCCTTACATTTGCTTGTTAGCACCCTCAAATTAGTAGGTGTAAAGTCAATATCCTTTTGCCTATTTACTCATAATGACTCACCAGTCAGAAACTTGAAAAAAAATGGTTACAAATGCAGATGCAGAAGCAAACGAAATAAAGCAAGAATCACTGCTGAGCAAACGTTGCACAAAGGCAAGGGGCTGGGCACACCACGCAGCACCCTACCATTGTCACCGGCTAAAACCTAACAGCTTTGATTTGCCTCCCACCGGCTAAAATGGTTTGAAATGCAAGGTCTTAACAAAGGTGCAAGACACAGGAGGAATGGGAGGCACTGCTGGGCACTTAATCTCCTTTCAGTCTCACACAGGAGCTCCAGGAATGGCTCTGCTAAAGTTGGTGGAGTCTCACGAGTGTAGGAAAGAGGATAATCAGGAGCTCCAGCCCTGTGATCCCTCCATGCAACCAGCAGAAACATTATTTGAGATTTATACTGAAGTTACCTTTAGGCAAGCTCCTTTGCTGCTGGAACCTGGGACAATGTCACTGAACCCAACAGGACAAGACCAGCTTTCAGCAGCTGCAGAGTTCACCCTTTGCCTCGACACAATGTGCGATGTGAAACTAGGAACCCGAAGCACCCCTCCATCTGCTTCAGCACCCACCTCTGCAAAAATCTGCCAGAGCAGTAACAAGGGGTTTGCGGTGAGGATACCCCTCACACCCATACCGCACGGGGGGCATGGACACACTGTGAGCCTCGTGGCTGTCCCTGGCCAAGCATTGAGGCCGGTTGGACACGATTTTTTTTAGATTTATCTGGTGTTTACATGCCATCCTACTCTTAGCCCTTTCCTGCTGCTTCTTCACACCAAGGTCTTTACTACCTTCAGCGGCTGTGGGTGATGTCCCCTGCTGCTAGAGCTCCCCTCTCACATCTGACCACCCCTTTCCTCTTCTGCTTGCCCTTCCAAAAGCGCTTGAGAACATCGGTAGAAACCAAACCATACCAGCCATGCCAACTTGAAGCCGGGATCCCAAGCGCATGTCGCCTACCATATGCTCAAACACCAATGGCTTGCGTCACCATCACGCTGCTCAGGCACAACATCTGCTTCTCCTCCATCCCACCAGCCCAGCTCCTGAACGAGGAACAGGAGCAGCCGAGCAGCGTCAGAGAACAAGTACTCCTCTCCACGGCTCTACCTGGGGCCAGATCCTTCCAGCCAGCACAGCTGCCATCCAGTTGTGATCACTGGGAAACTGCTTGCTGGAGAAGAACCAAAACTCGTTACAGCTAGAAGGCGGCAGGGTCACGGCAGATGGCAGGGGTTTTTTCTTAGTGCTTTGGAAAGAAAGGCGCCCTTTTTGGCAGCTGTGAGCACAGAAGAGGAGAAGGCCTTTCAGGCACTCATTTCAGCTCTCAGAGATGGGGGTAGAATAAATCCAAGCATTACCCAGTGATTCTTCCAGCTCAACTACTCCAGGCAGAGTCAGCAAAGAACAGGCACATCCCCAAAGTGACTACAGCAAAGTCGGGGACGCAAAGCTCAGGAGACATTTAGAAGGTCTCAGCTCCTATGTCACCATAAAAGCATGAATTGTCTGTTATGGGCATTCTGAAAATACTTAAAATTCATCGGGGACCAAAGCGTGCACTATTTATTGCTGGGACAGCTCATTAAGAGGGATGCTTACAGAGTGCAGCCATGCGACCATCTCCCTCCAACCCCAATACCCCCTCTCTTCCTCACAGTAAGAAAAAATAGGGGTTTTTTTTACAGGGCCTTCTCACTCCCTTAACTTCCAGCTCGCCTTCCACTTCTTGCGAGCGCTGAGACCGCAGACGCTCTACACGTGTTCTCCTCTGCATCCGACTGGCAGGCAGTCTGGAAAATGCCAGTATTGGAACGGCCTGAATTCAGCGGTTTCTGAATGCTGATCGGACACTATTTCGTTCAAGCCACAGATAGTCATTTTGGGGGGGGTATTTTCAGCTCACTTTTTGGACTCTTCCAGATTTCCAAGCATCATGCATCAGCAATTTCTCTTCTTTGGAGCTTCATTATTTTTCACCTTTCCGCTGAGCCTGAGGCTCGGTGCCGTTTTGTAGGGGACCGGGCTCTTCTCTCCTCTTCCAGACGGCCACGCAATGCTACTGGCGTTGTTAATGTTTGCTGTGCTCCACCTCGCAGCTGCGGAAATTCCTGAATATCTGGTTTTTAAAAGAGCTGAGGTAAAATCTGAGCGATTAAAGTGCCTTACTTTTTTATACAGTCTAACACCTTTCTTGAGGAAACCCCAACCTGAAAACAGGAATGGTCTCACAGCATCTAAAAACACCAAATAATTACTTCCAACCAGGCTACCAATGTGGTCTCCATTACCACCATCTCTTTAGCATCTCTCCATTTGCAATGCTTTTATCCTGATGGCACGCATACGAGGTGAGAGAATGGTGCAACCTTTGTTTTGGAGATGAGGGAGGGACACATGAGGAGATTGAGAGGATGAAATTCGTGCTACTTCATTATACGTGAGGAGCAAACGTCCTTCTCTTTCCACTGTCTAGAGTCCAGCCTCAGTGTCCCACCACCTAACCTGGGCAAAGTGGAGTGCAGGAGATGCTCCAGCTGAGCAACTTGGCTAACATCACCAACATTAAGTCTCCAGCAAAGCAAGCTACCGACTTTAAGTCTCAAACAGCAACCTGGCAAGATCCCATGTTATCTTCAAGCAGAAGTGTGCTCTTTACACACCGAGCTTTTAATTTCCCATCCTGTCTCTAATTAGGCATGTTCTTAATAGAGTTATTGACATTTTTCATTTCCCCCAGATATTTCTCATGAAGGACAAATCTCAGCGGCCACTTGACAACATGCACGGTAATGTACACCAAAGCCAAAATTTACAAGACGATTCATTGACGATGTTTTCCTTCCCCCCTCTCCAAAGTAAAAGCAATTTAAAAACCCTTTCAGAAACGTAGACTATTTGCCAATTCACAGGGTACTTTCAACTGCATCCCAAGAACGGACTTGAATTCACGGCTGGCCGAATGCTTAGATATGGGTAAACCTCAGATACCACAATACAAGGCTTGATAACAGACACTAACATAAAACAACTGCAATAAACTCAAAGGAGCTCTCTCAGCATTTGTGCACAGAAGCACTCATGGCCTAGAAATATATTTTAAATTATGCAACTTCTCCCAGAACTTCACCATAAATCATAAAATCATAGAATGGTTTGGGTTGGAAGGGACCTTAAAGATAATCTCCCAGTATCCACCCAGCAGTTCCCACGTACCAATTTCAGATAAAAGTAATCTTTGTACTGATATGCACAGTGTGTTTTCAGAGCCACGGAAGAGAAAGGGAAGCCCTAACTTTGTTTCTACGTTATTTCATCACAGACAGGGAAGAACATTTAGCAAAGCAGCTGCTTGAGCTTCATGGGAAAAAAACATAATCACAGCAAGGCAGGAACAGATAATATCATATTGACCTGTCTTCAGGGTCTGGCATTCACATTTTCATAAAGTGTCTCAGAAGATAAATCACTATACTAATAATATTTGTATTGATTATCTAAACTGAAGCAGCAATCGACTCCATTGTCTCACTTCCTCTTAAATTGCTCACAGATGGGATCCTATTTCCTATTCTGCATTTCTAATGGGAACACTTAAATCACAGCACAGAATTATATACACACACAAACTGTTAACAAAAACCCTTTTATGACTTGAATGAAAATAAAGATTTTTCACTTTGTAGCTCACTTTCCACTCCACACAGAAATTAAAAATAGCAAATTATCAGCAGACCTCTAAATTACTTCTCCTCGTTATTTCTGGGTCCCTAATATTTACTGACGGACAGGCCTATGTTTTCCAAACCCTGATCAATGATTATGGAGACTTGAAGTTTGGACGCAGAGCTAAAAGATTTTGGTTTGTTTGGTTTTTTCCTCCATGAAAGTCAAGGCTCTCTAAGCTATCTCAATGTCCAATAGTAGGGAAATAAAAAATCACTGTAGTGTCGGAGGAAGAATAAACGACTGCTGCTGCTGTTACTACCGGTACAAAACGGAGACCACTGCAGAAAGAGCCGAACTTCAGGTGTGAAGCTGGCCGCAGCGGGAGTTTGGAGTAGCAGGTATCAAAACCAAAAGTAAAGGAAATTGGCAACAAAAACATCATTTGAAATAGGTCTGTCACAAAAGCAAAAGGCTTGGATTTTTCTCCCCAAACTTCTCATCCCGCCTAAGCGGAGCTTTCCCCGACCCCGACACAGATGCAGAATATGGCAGAACAAAAACTAAAAATGTCTTAACTGTAGGGACGGTTCGTCTGAGATGCTTACGGCGCGTTTCAAACGGTGCCGAACCTTCGCGGGTCGCTCCAGCTCCGGCCGCCCCGCGCGTGGTCCAACAAAGCAGCGAGCCGGCTCGCGCCCCGCAGCTCATCCCCACGTCTGCTTTCAAAGGAAAACTTTGCCACTGCCCCACTGCAGATGAGAAGGGGAGGCGTTTTAAGGAAAAAAAAAAAAAAAAAAAAATTTAAAAAAAGCAATCAGGGGATGTTGTGCAAGAAGGGGAAAAAAAAAAACCAGAGCCACAACACAGCAGCTGGACGGCGAAGGCTTCTCCGGCTCAGGCCAGTCCCCAGGACCCATATGACTGTACAGCTGCCACAGTGAATGATCATCCCTTACGCTGAGGTCAGCTCTGCCCCTGGGCTAAGTAAGTGAAAATAAATGGTTTAGAAGATAAAAGGTCTTTTAAAAAAATTATTTGTCTTGTTGTCATGTCAAAACTGTAATGGGAAGAGACTAGAGGCAGCGATACATCGTTTAAATAGGAAACAGCCATCCTGATGGTTCAGCGGAATAAATTATAAAGCAAATCACAGTTCATGCGGGCTATTGGGCTAAGCTGCACCAGGACAGACAGCGCCTTTGCACATACCTGGTTCCTGGGAAGAAAAGCAGGTTTCTGAATGTCCAGCCTGTGGAAATACAGCTATATTTAACTAACCCCAATTACTACTTGGGCTACATCTCCCGTCTTTCTGGCAGGTTAATTCTGCGCCTTCCAGCCACAACGAGTTTAGGTTTTTCTTCTCTTCCCAGGAGGGGGATGAACATTTATTTTAACTATTCTAGGAAGGGAAAGGGTTAATCAGGTTTCCCAAGGCAGCTTGCTGTTAAGGTGCCAGAAATACTGAGGGGAAAGAATGACTTGCTAAAGATGGGACAATGGCACTGGTATTTTGCATTTGTTTCCAGGCTTTGAGATAGAACAAATGGGAGTCATTAGTGAAATGAGTTTAGGGAGTTCTAAATTAGCTGTCAGGCTGCCAAACCCGAAGAAGTGCTATGTCAGCTCATTAATTCTGGAGAGCACAGGATTACCCAAGCCTAGGACGGAATCCTGCAAAATTGAGAGTCAATTAAAGGAGGCTATTTTGCTATAATAATATTTTCCACACATATTACACCTCCTCATGGAACAGAGCCCACTTCTACCACAAATGAAATCTCTGGCGGGATGGAGCGTGGCCGACGTCTAGACAGCTGTAACGTGCTCTCCATGGGCTTGTCCACTGGCATCTCTGGGAAGCTCCGGCTAGAACGGCAGGCGCGGACCGCAAGCCGCAGAGCACATCACCCGGGCTGGGGTGGCCCCAGGACGGAGGAACGCGTCTCCCCGGGCTCCTTGCTTTCCCCGTACCACCCAAAAACGCACATCTGGACCGGGCGTGACGTTCTGCACCAGCGACGCCCACGACACGTGGGGGTAACGCCCGGCATCGCGCACGCACGCCAACTCTTGAGTTTGTTTTCCTCCTCGGCCTGCCGGACCCCGGGTTTGTCGAGACCCTGCTAGCAAACCCGTGCTTTGGTCAACCTCCCCAGAGCCCCTGTCTCGGGGGCGTCTCTCGAGTCCTGAGCTAAAACCCACCGAACTCGGGGGAGTCTGCGAGAGGACTTCACCGGCTCAGGGTCCACCGCTCCGAAACGCCGGCAGCGATGGGATGCTGAGGAGGAGAGATGTCACACCCGGACGCTGCCCTGGGGTGTCCTCAAACAAAGCCTCCCATGCTGTGGGCTAGAAGGTTTATAAGCTAGATGGTTTCTAAACTTCTAGGGGACTCCAAGAGGTTTTTATTTTTTTTTTTTTTAAACTGTGATAGGCTAGGTCAACGGACAAAATACCACGGGACAGCAACCTGGAACGCACTGACTAATAATCTACCTACATGTGCTGCATCCCAGCCGTCGGGACACCCAAGCACTCGCCCCAAATAACAGTCACCTCCACAGAGAGGGCAAGCCCGAAGAGCTCCCGCACCCCCTCGCCTCTCTCCTGATGGCTATCACCTCTCATCGCCCCGCAGGACGGCAGTAGCCGGGGACAAATTAAAACGAAAATCACATGGCTGTGAAATACAAATGAGGCAAAAAATGCCTTCACCCAACCAAGAGAGCTCTGTCTCCCCAACTGCGCCGGATACAAAGATCGTGAACAAACAGGATAGAATGTCTTCTGCCTTTTGTGAAATGAAAATAAATGAAAGGATCTAAGGTTTCAGGTCACTGATCCCTCTCTTCCCTATCTGTACCATTTATCGGAGGTAGAATATAAAGGTTCCAGGTCCTTTTCTTTTTTTGTCAGCACTTTAATGGTTGTTTTTTCTCCTTCCCCCTTTCATTTTCTGAATGAAAGGACCACTTAGGAACCTGTAAAGTAATAATAAGCTTATAACAGGAATATTGTTTTTCTGGGCCAGTGCAAACTCCTTCTGAATAGGTTGAAGAGATTAAAGTAAAAATGCAATCTGTAAATAGATCAGTCTTTTAATTAGTTTATAGTCTGTTAAGAGATAATATTTTGCTCACATAGATCGTCTGTTATCTAAAGATCTCAGAGCACTTTAGGAACATCAATTAAGCCTTAAAAAAAAACCCCAACCTTGGGAGATAGGTAAGTGTATTTAGATTAATTAGTGTTGCTGTGAGCAGCAGGCATTATTATTAGATTTAATTTAGTCCAATAATTGACTTATCTGTTAATGGATTCTAATTCATCTGAGAAGGGAACAGATCCATCTGATTAAAAGGATTACATCGACTCAATTAATTCTATTAACTGACTTAATTTGCCATTTAATAATTTGACACATGGGGCCAGATCTTGGCCCCAAAGAATGCATAAGCCAAAAATTATATACCGGAATTATTATGCCAGCAAAACTATGCATTGCAGAGCATGCATTTTTCCTTGCACATGGCATTTGCAGACCTGTATGAAACATTCAAGGGGGCTTCCTCCGGCCAGACTCCCCCAGCCCTGCAGTATCTTCTCTCCCTGAACCAGGGCTGGCTGGTCATTTTGCTGTATTCAGGGTGGCTGCCTGGAAACGAGCAATTCGGTGCCTGAGATCTGCCACTTCCCCTCTTTTCTGGGCATTCTCTTCGACCAAGAGGTGAGAAGTTTTACAGAAGTCAATAAAAGCTTGCAATAAAACTAACCTCCCTTCAAAGGCAAGACAACCCTCCCACACTAGCCATTTGGAAGCCGTGTATGTGCGCAAAAAAAAAAAAAAAAAAAAAAAAAAAGGAAAAAAGCCATCTCTTCACTTGGACATTGCTCTTTAGCCAGTTTGTATGGGAGGAGAGGGGAAAGAGGTGCTAAAATGTTATTAGCTCCTCCATCCTCAAAACTGGCTAGTGCTCATTGCTGGTGACGAGCGCTGTGGACCTCAGCCGCAGCCGCACCGCTCGCAGAGCTTCCCACATGGAGACCGAGCCTGCGCTGCCCTTGCCTAACGTTACTTTCTCTTAATGGGACTGAGCTGCTGGGAGAATTCAGGGCTGGAGCCAGCTCACAGGCACCTTTTCCCACATCTCTTGCCTTTTCTCAGACATTGGCTCTTGCTCATCCTCCCAAGGCCTTCCCCACGCTGTAATCCTTAGGACATCAAAATCCACATCGCCTCCCCTGTCCATGGGGACGGGGTTAAGACAGCGGAGAAGCTGTGGGAGCCTGCACCCTCCGCAAGGGTGACAGAGCCAAGAAAGGAGCTGGGAGCTCCCCGTGCTCCGCCTGGCTCTGACTCACCCTGCCAGCACGTAGAGGCAGTAAAAAAAGGGAAGAAGAGAAAAAGGGCAGGAGGAAAACCAGCCATCTGCTGCATGGGAGGAAAGGTGTCCTCCTTCCGAGGCAGATCCGACCAGCAAGACGGGAGATGTGGATCAAAAGTTTGCAACTGTTGAGATCCCCAGACCTGGTTTAAGCCTCTCTCTGGTCTTGATCAAAGGTTACTCCATAATAATGCCTCAGGGGGAGGGGTTCCCAGCACATAATGAATCCTGTGTCATTGCCTTTGTATCCAGTTTTGGCTGTAACACAGATGGTTCTCACTTCAGTAACTCTGACATCTCTCCCCCCTTCATTATCACAGCTAGGAGCTCTGCGTGGTCACATCCCGGACCTCCACGTCCCACCTCACTGTCTCCCCGATTATCATGCTCTAAGTGTTCCCGCGCCAAGCGAGATGACGAACAGATTTCCATAACCTTTCAGCACGGCTAGGGATGGGAAGGCTTTGCAGCTTGACGCATCAAGGCGTTTTATTAGGAGGCGGGGGGAGGGAGCAGACGGGGGTCTCGGCAAACGGCCTCCACGGCCGGAGCGCTCGGCGTTGTTGTTAGAAGGATGCCGGCAACCAGGAGCGGAGAGGATTTGGTGGCGAGCAGCGACACAGGCACCGGGGAGCTCCCCGGGTGGGAAATCTCAGGCTCCGCGATTGTGCGGCATCGCCACCGGTCACGAGCACGCTCCTGCGCGAGGATTTGTTGTTCAGACACGATTGCATATGTATGAAGGGGACAAGATGGGCTTTGACACATAAATTAGCACTTGTCAGCTGCTCACGGGCACACTTCCCTGCTGCACCCCACTGTAAATGCTGCCTTCTTTTATGGAGAGGAAAACTACATCACGTTACCTGACAGTCACTGCGGGCAAGAGCGTTCCCTGGGAAGCCGGCAGCCAGCACCCAGCCACTAGTTTACATATCAAACCTTAAGAGGATGAATGCAATAAAATGACACAATAATTAGCAGCCAAGTGGCACTTTCCACTCCTGTTTTATCTGGGAGTTTGGGAATGACAAAGGACAAGGTTGATGTGGCCTCGGGCAGGGCTTTCTCTGAGAGGTTGGGTGACTCTACACAAGAGCCGCGGGGGTTCATTTCACCCGAGCCGGGTGCTTTCGAGCTGCCACCTCCCACGGCACAGCTCACCCTGTCCCCCCGTCCGCGTTGGCAGCACCAGTAGCTGCCCTCCGTGCCGGGCACGGCGTGTACCTCGTCCTGCCTGAAGCTCCCCGAGGGAACAACCGCTCCCAGATTTTGACCTGCCATCATTGTAGCCCACCAGGGCTGCACATGAAGCCAACCTCGCATGAACGTGCCTGCCAGCCAACGCATACGCACACCTCTGCAGCAACACACGAACGCACGGGGCTCTACACCCGTAAGGGAAAAAGGACCAGTTCTCTGAACAGCCCTAAAATCCTTCCAGCGACCAACCTGAGCAAAAGTATCTCTGCCACAACCACCTCAAAATGTACCAGAATTAGAGCGGTTTTTCACAATTCAGCCTGCTAGCAGCATTTCTAGCATGTTGCTTGTGTGCAAATCACAATGAGAATAGCTGAACACGCTGCTAGCCGGGGGGAAGTTCAGTTATTTGCATTCCTACAGGATCCACATGCCCCAAGATTCAATTTAAGCTCTGGGGTACTCTCAAAGCTCCAAAGTTTGCTTAACTTCAGCTCAACCCAAATATCCCCCCCGGCCTGCCTTGAAAGATGAGAGTGCTTCATTGAAGTGCTGGATTCACCCAAACTCAAGCCCATAGTTCCTGGAGAAAAAACATCCCCAATCACCAACTTGGGTATCATTTATGAATTACAGCAGACACACTGTGAGCTCATCCATTGGGCAGAAAAACATTTTTCTCTTCAAGCACCATCATACACTAATAAATTGGGGTATGACACTACCGTGGGAACTGCCTGCAGCTGGGAGCCAGGCTGACAGCCTCCTCCAATACAACAAATCCCATGTTCTTAACCTGGAAAGGGTTTGGGGTTTTTTTTCCCTTTTTATCCTGTTTTTTATTGCTGCTTTTATTTTTATCCCAAGAGGTTCTGAGCCCAACATGCAGGATTAAAGCCTTTGACCTGGAGTCTGGGGGTTCCCAGTAAATATTCTTACCATATTTATCTCCATCTTCTCCTTTGGCACTGATCCTCCTGCCGAGCACTTGGATGTGTTTCCCACTTGTCCTGCTGTAGAGCTGATAGAGCCGAAGCTGCTTCCTGCTCACGTCGTCCCTCGCTCGCGTCTGGTTCTCCACGTGTATCCGAAAATCTACATTCTCCTCGGCAGCAAACATCTGAGAGCGGGTGGGGAGCGGGGAGAGAGAAGAGAACAGGCCATGAAACAGAAGAAGCATCTTGGACAGAAAGACTGCACACCAACCTGCCAACGGGCACGTGGCGCAAGAGGACTCGGATTTGGCTGCCCTTCACTTGACAGCTGCGGCCGCGGTATCAGGCACTCAACGTGTAATTCTAGCCAGAGCTGGCTCTCAACAGTAAACCAAACCTGGGTTTTTACAGTCAAACTCTGGGGGTTTTTGAGTAAAAACTTCTGCTCGGTCCCGCTTTGATTTAATCCCGGTCAGCCATGCTGGCCATAAATCAGGCTCTCCTTTGCATATACGCATCCTCTACCAGGTTACACAGACATGTATGGGAAAAAGGGGATGGGCAACTCCATTTTAGAGAATTTGTGCTTCACCTTCAGCAGCTGCATTGATTCCCTGGATTAACTGCAGGGGAGAAGTCAAGGGAAAAATCTATTTATGCTGACATTAGCAGACTGGACTCTAGCTTTGCACAGGCATAAAATCTACTACAACAAAAGTGTCATTTGTACACGGGCACTCTTCAGCCTAACTTTTTTGCCAGGTCTGCTTTTCAATGAAGCCAGTTCCTTGGTGGCCGTCTGTGGATGCATCTCTGTCCGCCTCAACAGGGCCGTGGCTTGGGGAGAGATCACGAGGGCCAACCAGAGCCAAACCAGCACATCCAGCTGCGAGGCCATTATCAGCAGGGGTCTGATCGCTCGAGCCACTTCATCTGTTTTTTTCTGGGCAATGGATTAAATTAACCATAGTTCACTACAGCCTTAAAATATTACCAGAAACTTTCTCAGACACATCTTGCCCTTCTCTGCAGATCTTGTTTCCGATCTTAACCGTTCCCAAGAAACGCCAAAAGAGGATTCCTGCCTTTGCTTCCAGAGTCATCCATGCCTTGCCCAAGGCCAAAGGACCAGACAACCCAGGCGTTCTCAAGATGCTCTCCCAAAGGGGAGCCTGGGCAGCACGCACCCAAAAGCACTTCACACCCAAACAACACAAAAGGCCAGAAATCGCTCCACGATCTGTCCCCAAGAGCGTTTGCACCACAACATCCGCGCTGCCCACTCCAGACTGACAGATAGACAATATTTTGGTGGCAGGCTCCGCCCTTCACGGGACAATAAATCATTTGGAAACCAAAAGATTATCGGGTGGCACGTGCACAAAACCACTGCACAACTGGCAATTTTTAATTCAACCAAGACAAAGACCATTCAAAGTCTACTCATTGTTGGTGAGCTCTAATGCTGCGTACCACTTGCACGTACGAGACAAAATAAGAATCACATGGGAATTCAATGATGCCTGGGTTTGGGACTGGCAGAGGAACATCTACTCCTAGCAGGGTTTCTACTTCTTCTAACACATTCCCGCTACAGCATGCTTTTCCCCCTAGCCTGCAAGCAACAGTGTTCTGATATATTGATGTAGGGATGGAGCTGGGAATGTAAATGAAAAAGGGTCAATAAATCCTCATTCGGGTCAATTGCAGGCTAAAACACATAAGAGCAAGTGGCCACAACATGCAAAACAGCCCCACTTCAGCCTCCTGCATATGTCATCTCATACCAGCAAACGTTTTGAAGCCAAATACTCCCTGAAAGTCAAAACCTCCGAAGAACTTTTTAGCATTTCCAATCATCAAGCAGACACACAGATCGGCAGCAGGAGGAAAACTTCGCGCCGGCAGTGCTGCTTAGCACCAGAGCTTCACTAAGCAACCCAAACAAAAACATTATATTCAGCACAGTGGCAACTGCAACGAGGTTCACAGGGATGTTGGGGGATCGCCTTTGCTGCCCTTATTAAATGCTGGGATTACGCTATTTGAATCCCAGGTCCTAGGAGAGAAAGCAATTTTACTCTCTTCTTTTACCGTCAGAAGTCAGGAGGAGACTGCAGGAGCTAAACGCACAGGCTGAGCAAAAGGAGATTCAGGGCAACGCTGGGTCTCAACAGACATTCAAGGTGACGACGGGGGTGACAGGCAAGAACGACACCGTTAATCGTAGCAGTGTTTCCCACTCTCAGAAAACGGCGCAGCCAGAAGCCGTGACCCAAAGCTGAGGACGCGAGAGGAGCAGCAGCCACGGCACCTGCCAGGAGGGTACCACGGGATGCTGACGGAGCTCGTGGCTGTCACGGAGCCAGGCTCTGCTCTGCAGCTACGTCTGGGAACAGCAAGCAGGACTTGGCTTTTGGCATGAATAATATCAATTTCTTTTTTTCTTCCCACATCTCCTCTTGCTTTCTTTTCAAGTGATACGGTTGCGAAGCATGCTAAACCACTAAAAACAGAGATGTTCGAGTAATGTTGACAGTCTGCCTCGTACCCACAAAGGCAAGGCTATTTGCAGTTAAGATTCCGGCTCCATCATTTTAAGATTTAAAACAGATTTTAAATCAAGATGACGTCATTACATTGCTTTCACCACATGTTAATGAATTTCACATTTTTCTAGGAAAAAAAACCGAAACAGGTGGGATCTGAAGTGGGGGGAAGGGCAGGTTGCTTTGCCTTCTTGGAAACTTCAAACAGAAAAGGCAATCTGTTTTCCAAAACACGTTTTAATTCTCTCTTTTAATTGTCTCTGGAGCACTCCCACCGCAGCAGCCCCGGCCCACAGCCGCAGTGCCCGCGTGGACTCCGGAGCGCCCGCGGAGCCATCCTGCGCCGTGGTCAGCTCCGGACATGCCACAAACCCATCGGGCGCATGTTTGTCACGGTTCTCCCGCCCAAGATCAGCTAATGCAGCATCTCCTCCCGTCGCAAGAGGGGCACGCTGCAGCCCAGAGGGATGACGTCTCTTCCTCCCCCAGCCAAGGGCCCGGCTGGCATCGCCCACAAGCCCAACAGCTTCTCCAAGCCCAGCAGCAGCCTGCCGCGGGGATCGGCAGGGGACACCGGCTCCTGACATGAAGTCAGCCCACGCACGTAGCCCTCCATCGCTTCCGCAGTAACAGGTCCAGCTCTAACCCAGGGAAAGAAATCCTGGAGGAGGAACGGGCTGCAGGTTGTGCTTGCAGCTTGACCTGTCCCCTGGTCGAGACGCCGTGGTCCAGAGCAGCAGTGAACCCGCCAGGATTTAGCTGCCTGCGTAAAGATAAGCACGCGCTTAACCACTCCGTTGAAACAGGATGCTCTGCTGGAGCGTGGCCAAGGTGAATTAGCCATGCCAGCCTGGGCTGCGTCTGGCCCGCAGCAAGAGAGTATCAATACTCCAAAATAAAATTTCATGCGGTGTCAATTTCACGAGATAAAACCTATTTGATCATTGCTGAAATCCGTTCTCACGATATCCCTGCCCTAAAGAGTATACTCCTTCAAGCAGCTAACTTTACTGAGATAAGAAAGTCCATTTATATATACCGTAAGAGAGACTCTCTTTCATAAATCTCAAAAAAATTAGTAACATATGCCTCCTTCGGTAACTGATCGCCAACACTCACTCAGGAAGGTCACCTAAGACCAAGTCCGTCCACCCCCAAATACATTTCCTTAACAATCACACCACACAAAAATGAATGCAGAAACATCTTTAAGTTCCAGCCCCACTTGAAACCTTAAGGGCTTGATTTCTGTTCACCAAAGCAAAAGGAAATTTTTTTTTTTTACTGTGAATGTTATTACCGCATATAAAAATATCATACATAAAATGACCACCTCTTTTTTTTTTTTTGCCTTTCAATCTGATCATCCACGCATCCATGCTGTAGGTAGTAACACCTACAGACTCTGGATCCGGAGTTCAGTACAAGTCCTCAAAATGAACGGCTGGTTGCACCTTCTAGCTCCTGACCAGCAATGTGCCCTGTGGGACACTTTCTAGGGACAGGAAAAGGATTTCCTGCATTACTTTATCTCCTCCAGTGTTTTCGTGAGGTTTGGGGTTGTGTTGTGGTCTATTTTCAAACCTATCCAACTGGTATGGACCACTGTCTATGCAGGACAACTTTGGCAACTCAGGGTAGTGGGTTTCACATAACCCAATGTCATTCTTTGCCAATGGTTTATAGTCTGCAAAATCCCAGTCGTTAAAACAGAGCATCAAATTTGGTTTCATTTTTATTCTTCCTCTCTTTTTCAATCACCTCCTCCTCCATTTATTATTTATTTATCATTACATCTTTCAGTGATAATACACAGCTGCAAAGACATCCTAAAAATACAGTTGGCAACACAGAGCTTATGCAAGGTAATAACCATCATTCCTGTTAAAAACAACCATCACCTCAAGAAACTGATGCACCAGAAATGCCTCACTGAATGTATCAGAAATGCCTGACGCCTGAAAAGAAGAAGTTCTCCCTCCTCTCTGTGGTTCTTGCCCAATCCTTCAAGGTAGGTGCATTTAGTCCTACCTCCTTTCCAAAGAGCCACAGAAACCAGAAACGACATCTGCCTTCAGAGAGCCCACACTGGGAGATTTTCAAGTGCTTTTTTTGCCAACTGATGCTCAAACAATGAGTGGATTTCATTTTAAATGGCTTTACAACGATCCTCCAGCTTAAAGAATGACTCTCCTATTTGTCAAATCCCAGATGGAGGGCGAGGGAAAGACCATTTTGCTGATGCAGCCTTAAGGTTTCACCATTAAGTAATCCAAGAAATGCTCAAGGACGGCAAAAGCCTCTGACGGCAGCACTGCGATGTTAGTCCTACGCAAGCTTGTGCCACCGATGCGAACGCCGATGCCTGGCTGTCAACGGAAAGCAATGGCAGCCCTGCCAAGGTCAATGAAACCCTCGTGGTGCCAAGCCGTGTTTACAGGACTTGGTTTTCCATCCAACCAACCTCTACGCACTCTGCATTTTCTATTTTGAGCTTTCCAGTAAAAGGGGATGTTAATCTGTTATTGTTCATGTCATAAAGCGTTACAGCATGAGATGTCCAAGGCCCACAGCATGGCCAAGTTAGCTGGGAGCCGGACTTCAGAATTTCCTGATTTTTCGCTTTTCATCCTACAGAGCCTCCAAGCCTCATTAGAGAGCAAATCATATGTCATTCCCAAAACTGAACTAGGAATACAAAATCCCTCTCCTTCAGGGCCATACCGATTGCAAAAGATAAACAAATCAAGCTATTCAAAGTCCTTTCAAACCCCATCTGATAAGCAGGAAATACTTATTACCTTTCAGCCATCAAATCAACCGAATATTAATGATTTTCTCCATGACCTTCTAAACACATGAAAGTTAACTCAATAAGGTCAACAAGAGGATATCCAAGACAGATCTCTCTCAAGTCCGCGAAGGCAAGTAACAAACCGCTTTGCTTCCATGACTTTGGAAAAATTCCTCTATGCCAATTACAGCAGGATTTGCTAGCTCACCATGACAGCCGTCCTCGACATAGAGTGAAGCACAATGCACTCGTTTGCTGCTTTTTCCTCCTCTTAACTGCAAAGTCAATCCATCGCCAGGATATTGTTACCTTCAGGTTACAGAGCCTAGTTCAAAGCCAGACAGAAATGGATGTGCGCCGCTTTGACGCATTCACTTCTTTGGGCTTAGAAGCACATTTAGAAATTCATCCAACGTGAAGCGGCTCTATACGCAGATGCGCAGCGGGAACCCGGAGCGAAGGGAGAGGGCACTTTGGAGTCAGTCTCTGTGCATCCAACGGGAGAGAGGCTATGGCATGACAGTGTCAGAATTGCACAAATGTAACAGAGCCTTTCAAAATAACAGAACTTGGACTCTGTTGTGGCGATTGTTTCTTCCTGCTCTCCACAGAAAAATATTTTTTCCTTGAAAAATAAATATCCAAAAAGCTAAGCTGCACTCTCAGTCTTGGGAGATGTCACCCTGGATGATGACTGTGTACCCTCCAGGACACACTGAGAAAAGGCAACACAGTGCACCATGGAAGTGGTTGTTCAAAAAGATGCAGACATGAGACTTTGCAAAAGACTCCACCAATGGCATTTACAATGTATTTCACTTCAAATGCTTTTTGATATTTTTTTTTTTTGGTGGGAAAAAATATTTCACTGGACAAGCACGAATGTCCTATTTAAAACCCAGATGCCAAAAGATCCCGCTCCACAAGAGCTGTACCACTCTATAGCCCATTCATAGATTGAGTCATGAACCATCTTTTGTCTTTGCTTCCTTAGAAGGCTGTTTCAGAAACACTTCCCTAATATTCTCTGCCTTAATTTTCTACCTCGTATATTTACATCCAGTTTACATCTGTTTACTCTTGTACCAACAGCGTCCTTCGGCTTGAATAATACTTTTCCCCCACGTGCTTCTCCTTGCGATGTGTTCAGGCTATTCCCTTTCTCCCCTCTCTCCCCAGCCTCCATTTCACCATGCTGGGAAAGGAAGAAAGCCAAGCACCAGACCACCTCCACCTCCCCTCGTGGCAGAGGAGCTCCTGCCCGCACCGAGGATGGGTGCCAAGCTCTCCCTCGGCATGGGCCCCTGCAGGAGACACCAGACCACCGCCATGAGAAACCCACAGCTCTCCCCGCTCCTGCAGAGATACGCTCTGAAACTGAGCCCCTCGTTTCTTTGACTTGAGCACTTTCGAGTTGCTGCAGTACGTGAAATTCAAGGATGTTTGCTCTTTGTTTAATGCACTAAGTGAAGTGCATACAGGGATGGAGCTGGAAAGGAGAAGGAAACGGGGTGATGAGGGGGTCGAGCCTGCCCGTCCCTTTGGATTTCAGAAATGTTAAACAAGACCCAAAGAGAAGACGTTTCCAGGGCTTGGAAGAGGGGACATACAGCTCAGCGAGGTGACACATACTTGGATCCAAAAACTGCTCTGCAAGCGGAGCCTCCTTTTCTCCAGAGAGCTGCCTGCTGCATTCAGAGAAGCCATACATTAAGTCTCCTCGGGCAGCGTCAGACCTTCGTTCTCTCCGAAACACACAGCCCCTGAGAAACAGGGCTCTTGCTCAGCGAAACTCCCCAGCATCTCCCCGAGATCCCGCCGGCTTTCCAAGCCACGTACCGCTGCTCGCCAGCTCCCCTAAAGCAACGTGTCCACCGACCCTCGCACGGCAGACAGCGGCGTTACTGAGCCTGGTATGGAAAACCAGGAGGAAGGCAGGAGGGGGTGCCAAAAAACTGGAACCTGAGAGAGTTTGAGGAAACGAATGTTTTATGGCCCATCAGTCAGTATTTGGCCGTTTTCTAGAGAAAGATGATGCCGCCTTTGAGAAAACCAAATTTCTCCTTTTGATGATGGAGTGAGCCTCAGCCAGAACTGTGAAAACGCACCATTTGCGAGAGGGTGACATTTTAAACTTGTTCCACCCTGGGAAACGGTTCAGTCTGGGGAAGAGCAGGGTTTCAGCCTTGATTAATGACTTTCAAAACCCCAGCTGTACTCGCGTGCAACCAGGGGAGGGGAAGGCACCTCCGGCCAGCGCTGCCTGCCGGCGCAAAGCCCGGCACGAGCGTGTTGCCGAAGCGCTGCGATGCGGCTCTCGAACGGGCTCCCACACCCCGTCCTCCGCAGCTCCACCTGCGTCTGCCCGTCCTCACCGATTCCGAACCAGGTCACTGGCCGCAGCCCCCAAGTCACGTTATTAATATAATTACCACGAGCGACAGCAGCTCCGCGGTCTGCAAGAGGGAGCCCAGCCCTCCAGCGTCCACCTTCGCCCACCCCCCCACCCCGCGGGAGCCCGTGTCGTGCCGTGGTGCGGCGGCGCCGAAGGGGCCGAGACCGAGCCATCTCCCAGCACCAAAAGGCACCTCTTTCCCAGTGGGACAAGCTCCCGCTACCTGCGCTAACCAAAGCAAATCAGCCCCGTGCATCTTGGCTGCGGGGGTATCTGCAGGACGCCGCCTCTCGCCACGAGCTCCTGACAGTTTTGGTTCTCCGGAAATATAATTCAGACCTTAATTATTTTTCTTATTTTTCTCCAGTTGTGTGTACCTTTTTTTTTTTTTTAAATTCAGGGATGGTATTATTTTACTACAGCTATCAATCAGGCAACGAGCAAGCAGGGCCTTTTCTTTCTTCCTTTCTTTCTTTGTCATTCTTTCTTCTTAATGCCTGTTATATCTCTGCTATATACTTCCTCTCCACACAGAAATATCCCTTCAAAGCTTGATATTATTGAGCAGCTTTCAACCATGCCCAGCAGAGCCATGTATTCTCTGCATTTGTCTGGCCTTTGTTTCTAGGAATGAAATACCAATGGCTGAACAGTGTGACTTCATTTCACTCCTTCATTCCAATACTTGTTCTATTTCTATCCCACTGGGTCAAACTCACCTATTGTGAGACCTCACCGATTTCAATTACATCAGGGATTAATTTGTTCCATTGCGTTGAAGCTGTTAATACAATCCTTGCTGGCTCTAGATTAGAAAAGGCACGGTGGAGACCTCCCTCGCAGGCAGTGTGTTTAACAGCGGTCTTGATCTTCATTTTTGTTCAGCGGTGGGTTGGTTTTTTTCTTCCCTTTGTGCCCCTTCGCCCCTCTTTTCACAATCTTCCCCTTCCTTTCTAAATTGCCCTTATCAGAACTGGGTGGTCCACCGCGACTGGCCAAACGTTGCCTTCCAAAGCCGCTGCCCAGGGCTTGCGAGGGAGGTCGCCGCTGGAAAGAAGGTCCGACTTGAAGCCACCCGACGCCACGCAGATGTGACCGCTCCAGCTTTGGCACCTCGACTCCCCCAGGACGATTTTGAAGGGTCACTGCCGGTCCCCACATACCCAAAGAGATCTGCAGGAGCTCAGTTCTGCAGCTCCAACCGTTGGCCGACCATCAGTCGAGCGAGGTCTCAAGGGGAAAACTGAGATCCTCCATGTAGCAGATCGACCCGCTGCAATGCACATTTGACAAGTAACTCTGGTCGTCCGTTCCGGGGTTCCCAAACTGGGACACAAGATCAGGACAGAGCTTTAAAATGTCCAGCCCTGTGGTCTCACAGGACATCTGTGATACCAGTTTAAGGCCATCTCAGCAATCCTGACTCAAAGTTGTCATTTATCCATGTGATTTAGTCTCAGGAAGAGATACTGAACGCAGGAAGACTTAGGGCCCACACGGGTGCAAAGCAGTTTAGCTTTGCTCGAGTGCTACAACTCTGTCCCACAAGATCCACTCCTTGTCCTTTTTAAAAAATCCAACAAGATCTTACTGAAACTATGTTTTCAGAAAATAGTGTGATGATTCCAGAATAATAAGAAGGGGAGTTTCAGAAAGATAAGTAGGGGAAAAAACAGAGGATATTAAAATAAAACCAAACAAACAGCTCAGACAGATTCCTCCCTTGCTTACCAAAATACACTAAATTTCCATGGTGGTTTCATGAGGTCACCTCGGGCTTCCATGGGGCATCTCTGTGCAGCCTGGGCTGCAGGAAGGGGCGAGGGTTAATGCGGTAGCTGTCAAACTCGCCAGCCAGAAGTTGGATAGGCTGGGTTTCAGGGCTCCAGATTTCTTCCCATGTTCAGCACCCGGTTTTCCAAAATGTACAACAATCCCATTTACTACTGCACCAATTACTGTTATTTTTAGTACTGGAAGAAACACGGGAATAACCTGAACTAGTATCACCCAACTGTTTATTTAGCCCTGCCACTCACCGCAGACCTTGTCAGAGCCATCCAGGGACAGGGAAAAGGCCCCGTGTCCCCTCGGCCACTGCCCCACCTGCCATCTCCCACTCCAGCCACCCACTCGGGCCTCATCCCCTTTGGTGCCAAATATCTCCCGAACGGCACTGCCTTGTAACCGCACGGCCTGGACCTGGACAGTGTCCGATCACGGCAACCCAAACCAGCAGGAGCCCTCGCACCTCCCCAGGACCAAGACCTCCCTGCATATACATTGCTCCGGACACGTCCGACCACGCAGACCAAACCCACCCTGAGAGACACAACCCACGGAGACAAAACAGGATCGGCTCCGGAGGACGCGTTACACTGCAACAGCCTTCACGACAGTCCCGATCTGCGAAAATCACTGCTTCCACAAGCCTAAGCTTTCCAGAATACTCCCCTTTACGGTTGAAATCTCCTACCGTGGTTTCTCCCTAAATGGTTTTGCTGGGGAAGAGCTAAGCTCCCATCATCGCCACTTCACCACAGTTATTTCTGACACCGTCAAGTTCAACGAGGGCAGCAAAACAAAACCCAAAACAATTCCCCCCCCTTCCCGCCATGCCTCCCAAGGGGTGCGCTCTCTGCACGGGGGGAAGTTTCAATATTTTTTAATTCCCCACAAGCTCCGCTGACCCGTGGCAACATCCGTCAGGCTTCGCACAGCCCGTGCGTGACCCAGATTCCCTGCACGGCTCTGTGCTCCTGCCACCGCTCCTCGCTGCTAGCACCGGGATGTAAATATCTTTCAGAAGTAGTTTCACGCTGTGTCCCTCCTCGTGGCACGGGTATCGCTGCAAAGAAAACTGCAACAAGGCTTTGCAGAACAGCCCCCAACCAACCCCTGTGAGATCACGGATCCACAAAGCCAGCAGTTGGATTTGGGGAGCTTGGCACGCTACAACTGCCTTCACTACCTTAACAAAAGAAAAAAAAAAAAAAAAAAGAGTTTCTTTTCTTTACGGAGAAAATACTCCTGCTGAAATAAACTGCCCTGATATGCAGGAATTAAAACCCTTCAGCAATTCGAACTGTTGCAAGTAGTTGTCTATTAGTGTTTTTGAGCAGCTGAAACAGGCATTCAAGAAAGAAAACCTGGAGAGGAAACCGTAAAGTCTCTCCAGCCCAAAACACACGAAGAGCAAACCCGGCCTCCGACGAGGCAGCAGCGCCGTAACCCGTGCCTGAGCACGTAGCACCCGCACGGCGCGCCGCCGAGGAGATCTCTTTTGAAGCGGACCCAGCCGCGGCAGCCGACTCGCTCCCAAACAACTTAAAAGCCTTTGTGCAACGCGCGGGGAGCTCCGCGAAAGCCAGAAATAAGGGCGAGGGGGCTGCCCCTCCCCTATCCCCGCTCGTCCCCGGGGTTGCTGCCGGCCGAGCACGCGCTCCGTCCCCATCGCCCGCTGCTCCTCGCCCCATTTCACATGCGGCGGTGGAGGAGCCCAGCTCGGCCACGCCGGCTGGGTTGCAGCAGAGACCGGGGCAGTCCTCCCAGTGGGGTGCTCCTGGGACAAAAGCTGCAGGCACCCCACTAAAAATACTTACCGGCAATTTGTTCGTCCCTTCAAACGAGACCTGAGCCCAGTTACTGAAAAACCTGCCAGGTTCAAAGCACTCCCGACCTTTTCTCTCCTTCCCCTCCGTCAGCAGCAACTTCCTCCCGGGGCAGATGTTCCAGCTGCAAACCCGTTTGGCCACGGCAGTGGGGCAGAGCGGAATCCCCAAGCCCGCTCCCCTGAAACCGGTCAGGGGTTTTCCAAATCACGGAAAAAAGGCTGAGCCATTCACCCCTAGGACTTACAAAGCTGGTTTAAAGCATGGGCCCATCAGGTCCAAGGTGACATCTCTGGCTCTTCTGCTCGATACCAGCCCAGCTGGGACCTCCACGAAAACAGGAGCAAAAGCACAAGTCATGGGAAACCCAAGCGATTCTCGGGAAAACATCACCATCAGAAGGAGACAGAAGGTCCCCACAGACCGCTCTCCCCATAAAAGAAAAACATTTGCAGTGGCAGCACTGCAGCAGCAAGCCATTATTTACCCCGGTAGCTCCTTTCATCCCGGTCCCCTGACATCGTCCAAGGAACGCAGAGATCCCTGCTCCCACTGCAGAAAAGCAACTCCCTCTAGGGTAAAACATGGCAACTGCCGAGCAGCACACATGAGTTCAGGGCAGGATTTCCAAAACACCTTTTTCCAGTGCATTTGCAAAGGAAACGGAGACGTGGCTAACAACTACCTCCCTGGACAGTAGCTCCCAAGCACTGATCTCACCTGAAAGTTGGCTTCTCCAAAAGCAGATTCAGCAGAGGTGCCTGGAGACCCTATCGAATTATCCCATGCCACTTTTCTTCTGTCGAGTTTTCTCTCTGGAAACCTTTTACTAAGCTCCAACTGGCCCCGTTCCTGCCTATTCTGACAAGATAACACCTAGTGACCCTACACGGGAATTGTGCCAAGGGGAAAGGGACTCCCTCAGGTGTCACTGCTCACGCATCCCATGATTTGGCAGCCTCTACGCAGTGCTGGGATGTAAGAAAATGGTTGTGACCAAGGACAGGGAGGTTAATCCATCTAACAATAACTGGAGGCCAACCAGGGGATTTATTGAAATGGCAGGAGTCATTCTACTGGGAATGCTTGTGCTGCTGATACCTCACTTCTGCCTCGCGTTCATTCCCACCAGCCTGCCTCCAGTTTTTTCATGCCTGCTTTTGGGACGGGCCGACATTAGCTGTTTGACACCCCAAATCCCTCCGATAGCTTGCACCCTCCCCTCCTACATTTAAAGTTTGTCCTCTCCATCATTCAGCTGAGCACCTTCTTTATTCCCACCATCTCCAACGGCACCGCTCTGAAGGGAGACGTTCGCAGGTTCAGGGCACGTATCAGACCCGTGTTACGGAACCTACCAAAACATCACTGGAAACTGGTAAATACACAACAGCCTCGATGGTTACATGTCTCCTGAATACCGGCCTGCTAATATCAGTTACTGGGGGGAAAAGTCCTGTCTCTCTGGGCTGATCTCTCTTTCAGAGCCTAATTACAACGCCCAACGGGGATGCCCAGCCTGGGGGACAGCCTCTCCGGGCTCTTCGCCCTGGCCCAGTGAAATAAAGCCGGTGACAGCAGGGCTGGTGTTGCTGAACGTGGCTGGCACACAGCAGCACTACGAGGGTCGCTGTGGACCGGCCCTTCCCCAAACACCAGGCGGAGCCGAAGCTTTGTGTCAAAACAGGAAAAGGAGTTGTATGTGAGGAAGATCTCTGCAAACTTTAAGCTGTGATTCACAGAGACGGTGACTTCTCCTCAGGTCTAAAAACCCAATAAAATACCAACCACCACCGGGCATTTCCTTTTCTCCTTCCAGTTCCCACTTGTCNNNGGTGCTAGCAATATGTAATGACATATTCTCCATCCTTGGACTTCACCCACCGTATCCAAACAGTCAGTCAGACAAGCCCTGACTTGGGTACCGTTGGAAGAGCCAGGGGCACAACCCTTGCTCTTTAAAAAGCAAAGTACACAGCTACATCAAAAAAACAAAATTCACAGAAAGGGGCCAGAGGGGACGTAAGATTCATGTGCCCTGTTCATGCCGGGACCAGAGATGCCCAGTGCTGCTGTGCCATGGGAAGGCTTAGGTTTGGAAACGTCGTTGGAGGCTCCTGAACAGGAGAGAGCAGGGAACTGGGACAACAGGACAGCACAATCCAGCAGGAGACCAGCTCCCAGGAACGAGCCACTGGAGCCCTCTGAACCCACTGGGACTTATTAAAGGCAAGGTCCTGGGGTAACAGTGTTGAGGAAGAGCAGTCAGGGTGAAAAGTGGAGCAGGCCAGCAAATTACCTAAAAATGAATGGCAATTTGTGAAATCACAGCCATGGAGATGAGCACCCCCTTGTCCTTCAAACAGCTTTTCCCCATTTCAGTCACACACTTCATCAACACATTGCTGACAAGTTTCCTTTTCCTCTCCCCAAGTCACCATGACCAAGCACCTGCACTAGTAGAGTTGTTCCTGCATAGCTCTCTTCCCAGGTACATGAGAAACATCTTTATTTACAAAAGTCTTGCAAGCTATTTCTGGAACGGGGCTTTCCAGAGGTGATTTTGATCAGTAATTCACTTATTTGAAACATAAGATGCAAAATTTCCTTCGTCTCTGCAAGGGAGATATTTTCTTTTGATCTTGCTTTATGCTTTGCTTGCCTTGCAAAACCTATTTCATGAACTGTAAGGCGGGACGGAGCTCTCTGGATGTCCTCTGAACCCCAAATACATCACCGTGAGAGCCCTGCTGACGTAGGAGGTTGGACAGAACCAATTTCCATCTGAAAATGTGCTACTTACTTCAAATAAATCCCTTCAAATGAACTTACCTGGGCAGACCCACTTCTATTTAGCAAAACTCAATTAAAATCATCATTAACAACAACCTTTTCCATTTCCCACCATTTCTCCAGGGTGGCCCTACCTGAAACCACGATCTGAGATGCCACACAGTAACATGCTGCAGAGCCTCCAGGAGCGATCAGCGAAGCACAATTTCACACCAAAACCATCCCCAACATAAGACCAAGACGTTAAAAAACGCCTTAGAAGTTCACATCCAGTGAACGAAACGCATGCCCAGCTCCAAAAAGCTTCAAGGGAAAACCCAAGAGCCAGGAACCACCTCTTTCTCAGCGCCAGCACCCAAGATGCTCCTCACCAAGCCCAGCGCTCTCGCAAGCCCCCGGAGAAGCTGCCAACCCAAAGGCCGTCAGCAAAACGAGGACTGAGAGGGAGGTAAGCGCCGAAGCTGGGCAACCCCAGACCCTGCCCGAAGGCATGTCTGAGGAGATACATTCCTGCACCTCCCAGTTCCCCGACGCCCTCCCCAGAACAACGCTCCCGCACCACCACCGCCGCTTTCAGCCCGCCGCACGCTGCCACGCGCGGTGGCAGGGTCCTCTCGGCTACCCACACTGCGAGACCTGCCGGCGCCGTCCCGGAGATGGGAAAAATGGCTTTGGAGCAGCAACTTAGTGCTGCCAGTCACACCAGCTTGGTACCTGCTAACGAAAGAGTCCAGCGTCTATTCGGCGCTCCCGGTTTCCCTTTATAAAAACCCCGCTGCCACAGGGTCCCCTTTCTGGGGAAGCCGCGGGGTCCCGCATCGCTGCCTGCCCCTGCTCGCAGGAACGCGTCTGATCGATTCTGCTTAAACCAGTTACCCCCAGTGCAAACCCCAGCCTGCTGTCCTGGGCTAACGGGCTCCACAATAATTTCACTCTGACTTACCAGCTCTGCCCCAGGCTGCTCCAGGGAGCACCCACAGTATCCATCAGCCGTTAAGAGGGAGCAATAAAAAAATATCCGGGCTGGCTTAGTCTGGAAAGGCTCTTCATCCACCACGGCCAGCCATCACCCCATACCTGCCAGCAGCCACGAAACTTCTCCTTCCCTAAAAGTTCTTTGAAATACATTCTCAAGCCCTATTATCTCTCCTGTTTATACCACACTATCGAGAAATCTCCAAGTAATTTATAAGCCCACAAGCTCCTGTGCTAACAGGGCAATAAATCACATTTATATACCCCGTCGCCTACTGTTCGGAGGGCCGCGGTGCCGAGCCCGCTGGCCGGTCGGTCGGCCACGGGGCAGCAGCCACTGCCCTCCCCAAACCCTCCACCCTCGGCAGCGCACGATTTGCTCACGGGAGAAGGCAGTTTTGTTCTGCATCGGCCAGATGTTTATTTTTTAAGTACTCGGAGAGGATTCCAGCCTGCGTCCTACCTCACTGTGTTTTCCCCATCCGACACCGATACAAGCACACAAAAGAGGGTTTTCTTTTTACAAAATCAAACCAAAGGAGAAGGATGTTTTTGGCTATTTTCCTCGAGGAAAGAGGTTGCCCATCTAATAATCCCTAAATGGGCAGTGGGTTGTTGGGCTTTCATGTGTGCCTCTGAGCCTCCCCTCGCCGTGCCAGGTCACTGGTTTTCTTTTCCACGGAGTTGCAAAACCCCTGAATAACAAGGTTTGTGCATGGAAGTGCTGACACAAACCTTAACTACAGCATCCTGAACATGATACCAGAATAAGGACGCTCCCTGTGTGGCCCAGCATATGGATAAATAAAGCATTTCAGCAGCCAGCGCCGACAGATCATAAACCTCCATGAGCATAAATACCAACAACAACCCAAAAAGATTAGAGGGCTTACGGGCGAGGCAGGCTGGGATGATTTAGAGTTGGGGTGGAAGGGTCATTATTGCTGAATAGGTGGGGGCGAGCGGGCCAAGGAAATCAATAAACCATTCTGCTCCCAGAGAAGGAAGGGGCCACACTAATCGTGCAAACAGACATTTTCCGTTTGAGGCTGGAGATCTCCGCCTCGCCCAACAGGGATGGATGGAGGCAACGCGCACCGTCTTGCTGAGAAAGAAGGACTTCGCCCCGAGACACGTGCCCCGGAGCTCCGTCACTCGGAGGAGAGCTCACTTACGCACCTCGCTGGATGCGGCTCGCTGCCGGAGGCAACTTCAAATGAACGCAGACCCCAGGCAATGCTCACCTCCAGCTCATTAATTGCGTTTTTTATGAAGTTAATATCTAGTTAGGATAAGGATCTCGGCTGCTTTCAGCAGCACCACCAAGTCAGAGCTTTTCCAGTGTCTGGTTCTAGCACCATACAACCAACCGAAAGGTCCTGCCAGCACCGGTTATCTTCAAGGGCCAAAGACAAGCTTTGGGACCAGCTTCACCCCTAATAAAATAACCATGTTTGCCAGTTGCCACGCCTGCATCGGAGGCGGAGGTGGTCCCAAAATTAGCCACGACAGATCGCTGCATCCTACAGCGAGGATGGACACAAAGCTTTGCAGCCGGGTTTCCAGGCACACAACTGCTGAGCCACCGAGTTGAAAGGCAGCAAGCAATTCCTCCTTTGCCTCCTCGCTCTTCTCCTTCGGTCCTCCCCATTCCCAATTCTTCTACCTTTTCACCCCACTTTCTTTCTAGGGAACAGAGCAATGGCAAAAGACACCAGCTTCAGGGAGCGAAGACCCTTTATAAACAGAATAAATACATACTATACAAATAAATAACTATTTGTACCTACTGGGCGAACGTACCTAAAAGCCCATCTTTGGGACATACCATAGGAGGCCATTCAGGGAACCAGCGGACAGTGGCAATGCCCGTTATTCCCGTGAAGAAACCCGAGTTCACGAGCGCATACAGGTGCAAACAGTGATGATCTTCATTCCCAGCTAACCAGAACTGTGAGCTGATGCTGGTGGTAAAAGTACAGGAACCTGCTCTGGTCCCTCTGCGTGAGCCAGTCTCCTCCTCTGCTGCCTTTCCAAAGATATTTAAAGAAAACGCTCTTTATATCAGTTAATGAAATAGCTCAAAACCTGACCAGGTCATGTCAAGCTTAGTGCCTGCAGTTAATGGCTTTCAACTTTACTTTGGACCTTGAGAGTTTTTAAAATCAGTAATTTCATCTTCCATCCAGAAATAAATTCCTCAATGGTTTCACTGCAAAAATATTCCTAGGAATGGACAATTCTGTTGCTCATGTACTAAAGACCGCACCAAAAAAAAAAAAAAGTCAGATTAATATTGAGCCTTATCAAAAGTATAGCATAAACCATGTGTTGAACTTAATCCAAACCAAACTGTCAATCTGCCTTCAGGATCAGATATAACAAACAAGCGAGCCTAGGGCCAGAAATGAAAAGCACGGTTTGTTTTCTAATAGAAGATTTGTACTGATGTCTATAAGCTGCGCTCCTGCGTGGAAATCTTCACACTGCAAATGCCAGACAATTAGGACTTCTTATCTTTCTGCTTTGCTGAGTTAGGGAAAAGTCTCATTTAGTTTTCAAGAATTTAGATTGCAGGTTTCCCATTTTCAGGGAACAACTCTCAACAGTTTTGGAAAACAAATCCTTTTTTGAAACATTTTACATAGGGGGGGGAAAAAAGAGGCGTTACAATCGCTAAGGCACCTTCCGAGGTTCGGGCCGCTGCAGCTTGCAGGCACCAGGGAAAGCCCAACACGCTTTGCCGCATCCATCACCAGTCCCCAGCAGTGGGGAAAAAAATCCCGCCGGGGGGAAAATTCAGGCCAGCGTGGGCAAACACAGACAGGAGACCTTATGACACGAAGCTGGAGATTCCCCAGCGTCCCGTTCTCCGGACCGCCGGCGCTCACGCCTGCAGCACCGGGATGCTGTAAAGCACCGTGCCTCGGCCCAGACGCCCCCAGCCCCCTGCTCTCCACGCATGCCCCGGCGAGGGGACCTGCAGGAGCGGGGCCAGAGCCCCAGGGGCAGCCGGCACACAAACGGTGCCGACGGAACGGGACCAAGTTCCCTGTTTGGTCTGGGAACGCCTGGAGCTCCCGTTTGGTCCGGGAACGCCTGGAGCTCCCCACCTCCCCAGGCCCCCCACCCGGCTAACAGGGCGGCTTCGCGAGCTCAGCCTGGCTGGCCCCGCGTCAGAGCCAGCACGGATTTTCTTTGGAAGCGAAACCCCGCAACTTAGCCCGGCGCCGCGCAGCTCCTCGGCGCGCGCAGGGGAGGTCAGGCTCCTGGAAAGAAACGAAAACGGCACAGCTAAACTCGGCTTCTTTTTTTTGCTAAATTCAGACGGCAATTAAATTCCTACTACCTACTCTCTCACCAGAAGCAGCGCAAAAGCAAGCCCTCCGCCCCTCAGCAGTCTCGTCCCATTTATTTATTCCCTCTCCGAATGGGCGAAGACGGCCCGGCTGGCCCAGGAGCCGGAGGCTCCGCTGCGACGCTCACGCCAGCGGGGTCAGGAGCCAGGCCGATGCTCTCGGGGTGCCTCGGGGCAGCCCAGTCCCGTCCCCCACCTTTCCCAGCGCTTCGGTGGCTCAGCGGCTCCTGCGCAGGTTGGGGGGGGGGCAGCCCCAGCGAAGCACTGGAGCAGGCACCTCGTTCACCGCATCCGCATCTGCACCCCTCTTAAAAAGTCAGCCCTGCAACCTGGCTATCAATTTTGCCACAAATCGGTCAGTTTGGCCTGCGGGTCAGAAAGAGTTCTCTCGTAGGGGCTGAGATAACGCTATGTCCAACTCGCAAAATAAACACACGATATAACCCGGGGGGACCCTCCGTGCCTGCCCCGCAGACCGCAGCTGGGGGCGGCCAGCGCTACCCTCGCGCCCCCCTTCCAACCCCAGACGGACCATCGGAAACATAGGAACGCGCACGCGCCCTTTTGCGCTGCAAAAGTTTTCCGACCCCAGTTGCCCGCTGGTTCGGATGGCCGGCTGCACGGCAGAACACCCAACCCGGAGTTCCGCATCTCATTTCAGGCGAAGTTTGTAGAAGAACCGCTTGTTCCCCGGGATAAAAATGCCACGCGTACGCGGCCTCAAACGTTATTCCCGTAAAAGGCCCCAACGATCAGACCTGCTGGTTCTTCTATTGATTGCTGGGGGGCTGTTTGCTATTCTGATCTCAGCTGGTCGGAAGTCTCCCCAATCACCGCGAGGTCGCGACCACGGGGTCAGAAACCTGCACTACATACATCATAATTTATTTTACAGATAATCAATACCACACCGCACCACGCGATCTTACAGTACAGCCTCGCATTGAGGGGCCGATGCTACTCATTCAGGATTGTAACCTTAAGGCCTGGCAGCTTAAGGGGATCGAAAAATCAGCTTTCATTTTATAGTTGGAGACGGTGGCTGGAAGCAGAGTACGCACCCCACTCGCTGTTAGCTCGTCCATCCCCGCAACTGAGTCGAATCCTGCCGACGCTTTTAATCTGGCTTGGGAAAATAAACATTAGTTATCTGTTGAGGTTGGTACCTGGCAATTCGACAGCAGGCGGCCAAGGAGCAGCTTGCCCGGGGTTTGCAGGGAAGGGGGCGACCCCAGTCCCACCTGCGGGCGAGGGAACCCGCGCGATGGCGGCGCCGGCTTTCCACGCCACCCCTCTCTTCACATGGACGAAGAGCAACAGGGAAGCAGCAAAATCTCCTCCTATCGATATTGCCCTTCATCCCATTTTCTAACCGATATTCCCAGGGCCTCCCAACCTGCCAGCCGTGCCCACGGTCACCCGGCACGCACGTTGGGAGCCCAGTTATTTCCCAGGCTCGCCACGGCTCCCTGCATTTTTCTGTTAATCCTGGATTTCTGCGGAAGAGGAGCGCGGGGTATTCCAAAAGATACAACAGCTTTTTAACAAGCTGTCCTTAAAAATGATGCCAAAGATAGTATTTTAGCAGGAAAGAAAGGGATTTGAAAAATGCAGCAGGAGAAAAAGGAACCGGGAGGAATAAGGAGCGCTGGAAACGCCTCGTAGGAAGAGCAATCCGTTAATTAGTTAATTGCTGCATTCTGGTGTTCGTATCCACGCAATACGCAGCTCCCTGGGACCTTCCCCAAGGTTTAGCGCTCATCGATCTCAGCGTGGTTCGGATTATAAAACACGAGCAGGGGAATCGCAGGGTACACCCAGCCCCTCGCCACGCTGCCGCCCCGCGGCACCCGCCCCCCCCCCCCCGCTTTGTTTGCAGGATCCGGCCCCTCGGCCCGGCCACCGCTTGAGGCTCTGCCTCTGCCCCGGCAATCCCGGGAAAAGCGCTGCCTCGCCTTCCACCTCGGCCGGCGGCAGGGCTGGGCTCTGCCTCCTCTCCCATCACCACCAGCCACACGGCGCTGAGCGGGACCTGCCCGACCCTTCCCCACCGCCCGCTTTTTACCCCCTTTCAACCACCCACCCCGAGGCAGCGGCTGCCATCACCCAACGCCGCAGCCTGGGGTCTTCCCATTTTCCCCCCCGCCCCAGCTTGCCCCAGCGGGCTGGAGGGGCACGCGCTCAGCTAGAGCCACGCAGCAGCACCGCGAGGCGGGAGGATGCTCTTGGAGGCTCCGGTGGCACCCCAAGGTCAGTACGTTAAAGGCATCGCGGATTTCCCGGCAGCACGAACCCCCTGCCGCCGGCTGCGGCGCAATAAAGCAGAAAACCTCGTGAAAAAGCAAACGGGTGCAGGGAGCAGGGCAGGGCGCCGCGCCGGGGGGGAAAGATGGGCTGTCGCTACGTGGAAAACGCTGCCCTGTGGTTTAGCTTGAAATCCAGCCGTCCGTGGGGGCAAAGCAGGCAGGGAGGGGGCAAAGCGCTGCCCGGGGAGCCCAGCCCCGTGTCGAAGCCAACCGGCCAGCCCGACGCCGGGGGCACGAAGCCCCACGGCCAGGCCCTGGCCAAGCGGGAAGATTGGCACGTCGGCTCCCACCCGGCGCAGCCCCCGGCGCGGGAAGGAGCTCACACAAAGGGGAACACGCAGACCATGACGGGCTAAGCCTCCTCCTTCCTCTCGCCGTTCCCCTTTCTTTCTCTTCATGCTATGGCGAGGCTGCTGAATGCCAATAGGAAAATACTTTGGCAGAGCCAGACAGCCTTTTCTATTTTTGGTTTGGGTTTTGTTTTTTTTTTTTTCCCTCTTGCTTTCCCTCCAGCTGCTTCACCGGATGCCTAATCCTCCGTGGACATCTGGAGAGGTACTAGGACACAGAAGCGACATACCAGGTAGGCAGCGTAACGCACAGCTCTGCATGATCTCTGGTTGTACCTGCTGTTACGGCACAGCAGGTGATCAAAACACAAAAACCCAGGGAAGGAAAGGAAAAAAAAAAAAAAAAAAGTAAGGTTTGGAGCTGTCAGGGCCAGAGCTTCCCAGTGGAAGCCCCCCCCGGTCTCAGCAGCACAGCACAGGAAGGTCACGCTTTGCAGCGGAGGGTCTCTCTCGGAAGCACCCTGGGGGCTCCTGCCTGCCAGCCCCCCCGGGGCCGTGTGCTGGGCTCACGGGCAGGAGGGTATTTAGGTGCTTCCCTGCGCCCAAGGCTTCCATCCCCCCAGCACCCACGGCGTGACCTACCCCAGCCTTCCCAGGACCGGAGCAGTTTGCAGAGACCCTGGGCAAAGGCCGCGGGCAGCAGGTCCCCATCCTCGCATATCCCTGCCCAGGCACCAAGGGCAGCCACTCCTTTTTTTCCTTTTTAAAATCACGCTGGTTCCCTGAACACATTTTTCACCTGCTCTTATCGCAACTGATATCTAAAGTGTCCGTATCTGGGGAAAATCAAAGCGAAAGCAGCTATTGCGCAGCGAGGGTGGAGGGAAGAGGGGAGAGAGCGTGACAGGGGTTTTCCCAGCTCCTAAGGAAAGGGACAGACCCATAAAACTACTCCCAAGGATCCAGGAAGTAGCTTCATAGATCCCAAACAAATTATTTGCAGCCCCAGGGGAGTCTTTCTCTGGAGCTCAGACTCCCACAGCAGAGGGAGATATCCACTTGCCCGGCTGACCAGCTTGGCACTATCAGCTTACAGCAAAATTAAATATTCTGAGTAGCCACCTGAGTCTCCTGGATGCTGGTCGTACTACCTGAGCCCCCAGCAGCCCCCCCCACCTGCCCCTCACCAAAGGACCCGCCACCAGCTGCATCACCACGTCCCAAATGCACCCGTGAGGCTTGGGAAGCGTCACCCTTTGCCCGTTCCACTTCTTTCTTTCCTGCCTCGGTACGCTATGGCCAGGCTGCTCTACAAGCAGAAAACAAGGGGGTTTGAGCGGGCATCCCTCCTGCAAAACCCAGCACTGCTCTAAACCCAGCATCGCTCGCCTCCGTCCAGTCTTGGACATACCAGCTGCAATAAGGAAAGCAAACCAGAAATTAAATATAACAACCACAATGCACCCAGCTATCTCGAACGGGGGATGTCCGAACCCCGCACCTACTACACCCTTCTACGCGCTCTCCTCCACTCCCGAGTCCTTCTCTGTTTCTCTGAAGCATCTCGCACATCTCTAGAGCTTTGAAAAGGCAAACCGCAATGCACGCGGGTGTGCGGATGGAACCCCCCCCCAGCAGCAGCTCTCCTTTGCTGCCCATTGCCACAACACACCCAGAAAATGCCAAGCCCCCAAATGCTGAAGGAGTTCACGTTTGTTTCTGCCTCACTGGCATAGCCATCTGGAAACCAGCTTTGTCCTCGCAAATCTTCCTGCTAAACACGTGTTTGAAGGGTTTTCTGGCAGAGGGAGGACCTTCCCCAGCACACCGACGGGCTGGGGACCGCGGGAAGCAAAGGCAGCCCACAGCCGCCGGGGTAGGGGGGCACGGGCTGCGCACCCCCATCTGCGTAGGAGCAAGACCCACATCTGCACTCACCCCGTGCTAATCTCAGCCTCGCTTTTCCCATGGGAGACCCAGAGCGTGCATCATCAGCACAAGCGCCGGGCCGCTGCCGGGCTTCCCCGCTCCATCCCGCACAACTTGCCCAACGCGTCTCCTCTTCCCCCAGGAGCCCGAGTTCCCCAAAGGCCGGGGGGCACGAGGGGCAGCTTCAGGACACAACCCTTCGCAGAACCGGTGCAAGGAGTCAGCAGGGGGGAATAAAAATCCCTCCTGGCAAGCAGCGTGGTCGTTTCCCGGAGAGCAAGGGGGTTTTAAACAGGAGCAAATGGTTTAACGGGCGACCAAACCCTGGCTCCGCGGGGCGCGGACCGGGGCAGCCACCCGAGCAGGCACCGCGTCCGCTGCCGCGAGCCCAGCAGCAGCGCAGACCCAGAGCCGTGGACCCTCTCGTCAACTCCAGCCCGTGATGGGGTCACGCACTTCTTCACCACCGCCGAGCTCCTCCTCCTCTAATTAAATCGGGCTTCGCTTACGCGGTTTCTCTTGTCTTCTCACCGCCTAAAAACTAAGAGTTGGCTGCGATCAGCAAAAGCCACAGAAAACTTCCCGGCCCTTCCCAGCCCACCTTTGCCACGCTTTGTCCTTCACGGCACCACTCGCACAACCCGTGTGGTAGCAGCCGAGCGCGGGGTGGGCCAGCTCAGGCAGGTATCGCAGCACGGCGGGGACCACAGCGAGACGAGACGGGAAAGCAGAACTCCGGACATTTCCACAGAGGAGCGCCACCTTCATCCAAGGGGCTTCAGATGCCCTCGCGGAACGGGAGGCAGGTGGTGGTCGCGGTCCAGGCCGAGCGGAGAGGGCAAGCGCGGGATTTCCCAGCCCGGATCTCCCTCGCAGGGCGCCGGGCCCCCGCCGGGTCTCGGCACGCAGGGCTTTGCCGCGAGGAGCGGAGCGGTACGCCGCAGCGGAGCGGCGCCTGCGCTATCCCACAGCGTGGGCTTCAAGAGCCACGCGGCGATGCCCGAGTGCCGGAGCCTTCAGTCCCTGGCCGCGCACGCGGCCGTGGCCGCCGTCTCCGTCACCGACGGAGGGCGAGGGCAGGGCGAGCAGGGACCCTGGGCTCCAGCACCGCTTCCCACCCGCGGAAGGAGCGGCCAGGAACCCCACGGCGAGGCAAACCGGGCGGGCTGTGAGGAGGACCACGGCGGCGTCCCCAGCGCCGTTCGGTGGCACTCGCGTCCGACCGCCCCCGGGGAGCGGAGGGGGAGAAGGGAGGGAGCCGCTCGGCAGGCTCACGCCTCCGACATGTGCTGCGCGCGGCTCCGCCAGACCGCAGGATCTGGCTCACCGAACGCGTGGAAGCAACACTTCTCTGTGTCTCACTTTACAAAGCCCCAAACAATAACTGTCTGTCGCTGCACAGGAGCTTAGGGGAAACATAAGTCGCTATTGGCATGGCGCACAGCAGCTTTCCTCTTACACAACACCAGCAGATGTGAAAATAGCCCGGTGCTGCCTTGCGCGCTCCTCTGACCTCCTGTTTGCTTCTGGATCGGATTCCAAAGCTGGATCTTAACCTACAAGAGCCATAAAAGCAAAGGATTTGGCCCTATCAGGGACCTCTTCGTAATCTAAGACAGATGCGCTTCACGTAGAAGAAGACGCCGAGGTTTATCAGGGCAGGAGAGAGGCTGAGGCAGCATCAGCCCCCGCTCCACGGCATGGCCGGGGCGGCCCGCGCAACCGTCGCCCCGCGCTCCGGCTGACGCTGCGCTGGAGACGGCCCCGGGGCAGAAGAGCTGGAAACTCTTGCGAACCGGGGCAGCACCCAAAACCTCGGCGCCCGAGACCGTCCCGCTGCTCAGCCGACACCGGAGCCGCCTCCCGCCCCCACGTGCCCCGGCGAAGGGGGACCTCCGAGCTCCTGAGGTCCCACCACCCCGACGTCCAAAGGGCCGCCGTGGCCGCCAGAGCCAGCGCAGCACGGGAGGTGCCCTCCATCCACGCAAGGTGCTCCCGGGGTTTCTCGCCCGCCCGAAGAGCAGGGCCTGGCTCCAAAGCCGAACCCAACACCGCTCCAGGACACGCAGAGGGGAAAAAACACGTGGAGGACAAATTGCCTCGGGAAGCGTGAAAAGGCAGCGGCAGAATTAAACTGAAGGATGCTAAAGACAAGCAACAGAGGGAGAGTTTAGTAGCCAGCGGTGAAAGGGCATCCCTAAGAACAACCTGCATAAATAAATTAATCTCTCCGGCGTCCCCAAGGATATCCAGTGTCCCTGCTGCCTTCGGGACTGCGGCAACGCCGAGCAGCAGAGGCAAGAGAAGAACACAAGACAGAGGACGCTGCTGCCACGGGGGAAGGGACCGGAGGACGAGCTGTCCTCCTCGCAGCCCTGCAAGGCACCCGGCTCCCAGCCGTGCTCCCCTCCAACCCACCACGCGCTATTCCCCCGTGTCCCTCGGTGGAAACGTCACCCGACAGCAAAGCCCCGGAGGAGTCCGACTTGTCCGGGTGTCTAAATCCTGCTCCCGAAAACTCCGGTCCCTCTCATCCCCCCACGGCCCGGGGTTGGGGGACGCCTCTCCGGTGCTGCCACAACCTGCCCACGGGCGATGCTACACCCCACCGGCTCTGCGAGAAAGCTTCCAGCCAGACACAAAATACCCCAGCCATGGTGGTTTGGCCCAGAATACCTCCAGCCCCAACACGTGCCGGAGGGATTTTTACCTTCGCGTGCGGAGCCACAGGGTAACAGTCAGCAGCAGAGGAGCATAATTCTAAGGCTAAGGCGCGGGACGACCCGCCGGTCGTGGCTTGCAGGGGAGGCCGAAAGGCAGCCTTAGAATATAATCCATTTCAGGCGCTCTTAAATCTCCCCAGTACAACACAGAGCCCTTTAAGCAAAACTAAACAACTTCCTTTAGCCTAAATAAATATTAAACCTAAGTGATGCATTAATTTACTCAAGTTCACCAAAGGCTAACTCCTACCCAAACTGATCATTATAAAAGAAATCCTATAATCCCTCGCTCCCATTCAGGCTCAAAACATGTAATCCCGTGAATAAATCCAGAAAGAAAGTGTAACAAAATGGGCAATAAAAACTTACAGCATTCACATCTTTTCATCTACCATTAATACTGTAAACACTCACTCGAAGGCCCTTGAGTATGACTAATCTAATGTTTTGGCTCCCAACGCTAATCGCCGAAAGAGCTCGCCTCTCGGTGTAACACCCAGCGAGATCCGCCCCCCCTCCGGCCGCAGCCCGGGACACCTCGGCAGCACCCATCCGCAGCGAATCCCCGCCTCAAATCCCGCAAAACGCTGCAAAATCAGGACGAAATGAAGCAAGCATGGTTCTAATAGCACCAGAGCACAGAGCTTTTCTTTTGCTTTTTTTTTTTTTTTTTTTTATAATTTTATTGCCTTGGAAGCCTGCAAGCTCCAACTGTATAAATGCCAATAACTTCCCAAGTTTTAAGGCTGCTGAAGTAAGAGATCAGATTTTAGCAAGTGCTTTCCAGGCAGCCAGCCAAACTTTTTCTGATTCACTAAAAGCACCGAAGGGAGGGGGAGAGGGAGGGGGCGACTGATTAACTTCAGTTACCACACAAGCGCAAAAAAATGT
>JAVJGG010000043.1:2917465-2938031 GCA_035590195.1 Aviceda cuculoides
CACAGGGGAAGCTTCCAGCAGCTTCTCACAGAAACCACCCCTGTAACCCCCCCGCTACCAAAACCTTGCCACACAAAGCCAATACAACAACAAACTGGGACAGCCTTCTGCAGACTGGAAGAGGAGGGAGCCAGGGCAGGGCAAAGCACCAAATCCCAGGAGGACAGAGGTGGCCAGGAAATCCCCAAAGCTGCCACTGGCCAGCCCAGCGCTGCAGACGGGCCGTGCCAGCTCCAGAGAGCAGGGATGCTCCCAAGAGCTTCTGCAGCCAATAGCCCTTCCCGGACTTCTTGGGAATGGAGGCAAGAGCAGCTTTTCTTCCAGTTCTAGACCACATGCATGTCTCACAGCCCCATGCAAAGGGAGAACACAGCACGCTACAACCCTTACTCTGATGTATATCATTACTTCAAAAGAAAAAAAAAAAAACAACCAAACACAAAAAAAAACTAACAAAGCCTCTTATTCAGCAGCCAGGGTTTTGGGGTTTGCAAGGTTTTTCTCCACTGAAACACCTCCTGGATTTCAATGGGATGTGGGAACTGAAACCTCAGATTCCTCTGAAAGCTCCAGCACACTTATTAACTAAATCTCAGTGCTTTATCAGTAGAAGAATGAGGCAAATTAAAGCACTGAAAGTGACGGACATCTCAAGCTACAGGAGAAACGGATGGACTAGTGCCGTCCTGCAGGCAGCCCACCTCCGGCGCCCAGGGCCCCTCAGCCGGCGCATTCCGCACCCCACGTCCCCCAGCCTGGCCACCCCTGCTCTGGTCTCCTGCACAGGGAGGACACCCACGGGCTTTCCTTGGTCCCACCATCCAGGAACATCGCAGCTCCTCTCTGAAACCATACAGCAGCTGCTTGAATGCTTCTGAAGGGAGGCAAGAGACAAACCTTTGCAGACAACCCTATGCAAACCAGTGGGAAATTCCACTTTCCAGCCTTTGCACTGCATTAGATCCTAGGGCTTGGCTTCTTGGACTTATATTCCTCCATGGTTTCATTTTTCCCTAAAAAAATAAAAAATAAAAAAAACCAACACCATATAAGCTGTTAAGCTTCAAAACTTACTATTTCCTTAACTCAGAGCTTTTCAGCTCGACAGCTCTTAAACATAAGCCTCTTTGACTGAAGTCCCCTGACTTAAGCTATCTCCAGCAAGTCACCATCTCCACCCCCATCTGCAGAGCTTCCTTCTCTGCGGGACAGCCGGTCCCTCCCCACACCCCCATCACAGGCTCCTGCCCACTGCCCCGGTGCTCTCTCAGGGGCAGGACCTCAGCTGGAGGCTGCGTGACCACGATGTCCCCACAGCTGGCACCTGCCACCCCTGGGGCCCTTCAGGGTTGATGGACACGCAGCTGCAGGCACTGATCGACCAGTGATGTCCTGGACCTCCCAGCGCCCCATGGCACCCCCCTCAGTCACGGCACAACTGAAGGAGCAACTTGGGGCAACTCAAGGTGGGCCTCGAGGCAGACACGGGACAGCTCTTTCTAAAAACAACGCTGAAAAAAGTATGTTTCTACTGATCCTTCTGAGGAGGGGCCATAGGCCGCACCTGGCTCCAGAACAAGGACTCAAAAACCACAGCAGATGGGTGGGTCATCTTCTGTGCTGTTTCCACAAAGATATACCCAAGCATGGCTTTTTTTCTGGAAAAATCAGTGTCACAGGTCAGGAAAGAGACATCTCTGGAGGTCCCATTCTCCTGGGGCACGCACAAGCATCCTGCAGCCCTACAAACGGGTAAGGCTGGATGTTCCATCTGCTTGGGGGAGCAGCAGCAGGACTGGGCTTTTGTCATCACCATTCTTCACCAGCCTCTGCCGTGCTCTCAGGGACACCTTACCAAGCAACACGGAACAGGAAAGAGATTCATGCAGGAGCACCACGTTTGCAATGGTCTTCAAGCTCCTTCTAGAGACTGGAAGTGTAAGACTGACCAGGGAAAGTCAGTGCTGCTCCCAACAGCAGTGCGTAGAAAAGACTGGAGGAGGAACTGGTAAGGATCAGAAGTAAGACAAAGAGGAGAAACCTGAGGAGCAGCGATGCACCAAGTTAGCAAGGAGAAGGCTGTGGCAAGATCTAGAACTGGGAATGAGTTGGAAGGGACCATCCGGAACCATGGAGCTAGAGAGGACAAGCAGAAGTACCTCTCCTACTTTGAGACCCTAAAAAAGAAGGCAAGATCCCCCAATCTCCCTGTCCTTCTGTGGTCTCTGAGATCACAAGGGCTGGGTCCCCTTCTTCATTATGGTGCTCCCAGGACACATTATTGCCCTTTGCTAGACGGGATGGGGGGTCATTTAGTTAAAAGCGATTTCCATCCGGAAAATTTGACAGAAATGCTTAAAAGTTGGGGGGGGAGGGGGGGGTGGGGTGTTAAGGGGCAGGGAAGTCTCCTAAAGGCCAGAGGTGGTGGCCTTATTACTAAATGGAAAGCTTTATCCATTAGTTGTAGTTGTCCACTGCCTCAGTGTCCACATACACTTACATACAAGGAACAGCTAAAGCAGCAGGTACTATGGGAAGCAACACTGGGATGATAAACACTTTCACTGCCTCAATATAGTGTGATTTGTGTTACTAGGAGTCTCTCAGCAAGGACATTCTTGGGAGAACATCACAACTACAAGCTTTGGGACAAGTGTAAAGAGTAACGGGAAAGAAGTTACAGGAATTGAGCATGGAAAAAGGTGGCTACAGCAGTGAGATGCCAAGTACCTCAACAAGCTACAATCTGCCTTCAACTCGCCCTGCAGTTATTTTTCTGGAGGGAAAAAAAAAAAAGATCAATTAAACCTCAGGCTTTGAAAATGTATATCCTTGTTCTAGAGGAACTAATTTTCTCTTAAATACCAAGTAAGTCAACAGAATTGGATTGGGCTCAGCAGGCTTACGGCCCCAATTAGTTCAAGGGATCTTGAGTAGGACTGTAGGACCCTTCTAACAAAATTGCCTTCAGTTTAAAAAAAGACTGTTCCTAGTACCACCGCAAACCAAGCACTAGGTCTAAGATGAATCAGGCACATCAGTTCTGGTTTCAGTGGCCTAACTGCATTCCCTCCTTCTGCTGTTCAAGTATTCCAATTTCTATTCCCTCGGCTGACAAGTCTCTGGGCAGCACATCGCTGCCCACGCAGACACCTCTGGAAGTGGCAGGCACCGTTAGAGGTCCCCTGCTGAGCATCCCACTGAGGGTCTCCACTTCTCCCATTCTCACTTTTGACCCTCAACCTCCTTTTTCTTTTTTTGATTCATCGCCCTTTCTCATTCTTTGTTTTCTCCCCAGATCCTGTTCCTATAAAGGCTCTTCTGGCTTGGTTAGGGTGAGCCGATAGAAGTGGTGGAAGGGGAAAAGAGTTTCTGAAGAAAGTAAGGAACAGAGCAAAAGTCATCCCCATACAACTGACCACAGGCCATGCGTGCATGCAATTAGAAGAGTCCAGTGGTCTCCATGGCACACTTATATCTTAATCAACATTTAACTTGTGGTCCAGGTAAGGTATGGCTTAAAATCCACTCGCCTAACAACAGACAACCCAACAGCCAGCCACTGAAGAGCTGATCCAACACAATACACAGAATTGCTCCCAAAAGCTTAAGTGTAGATAAAACACCACCAGTGAGTAGAGAGCAAGTGATCCCCTCCACTGTCTGCAAAAGGAAGGACCAGTCAGGCCCGTTCAGACGACCTCAAAGTCCTGTACCACTTCTCCTGTGCCCAGTCACGTAAGCTCTGCTCTCCTCGTTCAGATTAAGAGAGCCAGGACTCAGACGAAGCAACCCTTAATAAATACCAGATCACAAAACCTCCAAACCTCACTCAACACAACCAACTGCACTCGCTGCTGCTTGCCAGGACCTACTGCCCATTAGACAAGGCCAGGGAATAAAGGCCCTCCACCTAACACTTAGCTCCAAACCACCCCATTCATTTACAGCTTTTTCTAGGACATTTCCTAAGTAGGATCTAGTCTTTAATTCCCCTTTGGGAAAATGGCAAGAGAAGTAAGGATCTATGTTTGTTCCACAGGGAAAGAGGTAAGGAAAAGTTGGGAGAGTTTGGCTGAACGTCAGTAATGGCACATTGGAAGGAGACGGGACATAGCTTGGTCTATCTGGGTAAGATTTCTAGAGAAGGAAAGGACAGAGAGCATGTTCCAGCATGAACTTAGCCCCTGAGGGACTGTCTGGGTGGCAAGAAGCCCAGAACCGCCACCCATCCTGGCCCCGTTTTCCATTACCTCAGCCCACACACACTCCCTTCCACCCTCCCGCCAGCCATGCTCCAGTCGCTCCTCTCCGAAGGCTGCAACCGTTGCTGAGCACAGGCAGAATATCAGAGCCCTGTACTCATCACAGCGCTTGGGGTCCGGGACACCATTTTGGCACGCTGGTTTGATTCATAGGAGCGAACAGGAGCCTGAGCCAGACCTCAGGGGGCCACAAGCACTTTTCTTCAACACCCTAAGTAAGGAATAAGACACAGACCAAGACCTCCTGAAGCTGGAAATGGTTGTTTCACTGCAGGACAGTATCCTTCTATTACCACCGCTTCTGAAACCAGATGCCCAGAAACACCAGAGACGTGGAGACAAAATAGATCCGTATGGAGCAGCTGTACCTGCAGCCAACACCGTGCAGAGGACAGCGCTGCCGCACACCCCGCACGGTCCCGCACACCCGCTCAGCTGCGTGGTCCTCCCCGCCACCGTTCTTTGTAAGGAATGAGAACACCTACAGGAGAAAACAAAGCTTGGAAAAAGCAAGGAAGCAGAAGGGTCCTGCAATGGGAAGGCAGCACGGGGAGAAATTCGTGGAGCGAGGTCGAGGGACAGCCCCTGGAGAGGCATTTTACCATCCTGTAAAGGGAAGGCAAGTTGTTCTCCCACGGCAGAGCAAGAAAGCCTGTTCTGGCATCAATACACTTGACTATGTACCTCCACGCTCTCAGATAAGCCATCCTCCAGGACCAGGATCACACAGGCTCAAAACCCTCAACGAAGCTACCAAAAGGTACAGCTTTATTGCAATCATGCCATTATTATAACATGGTAAAAACATGTTTCAGCTCTGCGGAAAGCCAAGAACTGTACTTCAGTAACCCACATTTGGTATTTGGCATCTTCTCTTCAATAGGTATTTTCACACCTGAGCTTAAAGTAAGGGGTTTTTTTTGAATTCAACCTTTGAGGCTCTGTTCCAAGAAGTGGAAGAACTGGCAGCTGCATGTGAATATCCTAGAGGATATGGCTGCGCAGCCCAGCAGCCCCACAGTCATCGGATGGCCAGTCCCAACAGGAGCAAAGTGTTTGGAGATGAGACCGGCAGGAATGGGTGAGCTCTGCTCCTGGGAGGGATGGGGCAGGCCGCCACGCAGCCAGGAGCGGGGCAGCGGACAGACACACCGACTGCTTTTCACAGCCAGAGCAGCAGGAACATAAACCGGCAGAAAACAGCGAGCAAGCTAACCCGGGCCAAGTAATCATTTTTATGCCATGATGCAGATGCCTCATGATGCTTAATGGCATCCTAACAAAGATCTGACTTACCTTATACCTTGGCTACAGCACAGGAATACGTCTTCCTTCAGAACTGCTCACGCGGGCTCCATCCTCCCCTGCAATCCTTGTGCCGAGTGGGGCTGCGCCCCACAGACCTGCTTTGGTCAATGTCCTAGACAGACAACACCCTGGCTTTTCTTAAAACATTTAATACTCAGAATATTTTATTGGCTGGATAGCCTCTTACTGAAATTACTGTACAATTTTCACTTGTTTCAGCCAAAATTGAGGGCAATTTTGCTTAAATAAGCCTGTCTGTGCCATTAGCTCTATTTCACCAGGGAAATTTGCTCTCACTTGTGCATATGACATCATCTATTGACATAACCCCACCGAAACAGGCATTTCAAACCCTTATACTCCACGTTTTCACATGCGGCAATTATACTCAAGCTTAAATGAATCTTTGACACTAGACTTGCACTGTGTGCCACTTCTCTACCACACACTTTGCTTGGCTTTGTTTTTCCAAAAAGAAATACTTGCTTCTGGAAATTTGCATTGGTTTCAATCATGCCCAGAATCTCAACTATAGAAACTAAGGTTTTTATAACAGCAAACCTTAAAAGTATTTCCAGTCACAATTTTACAAACCAAATTATACATTCTGCTTCTAGAACTACTTGGATAAAATATCCAGTGAAAAAAAACCAAAACAAAACAAAAAACCATGCACAATTAGCACAATCCAACAAGTTTTTACCATGTCTTGCGAAGGCAACCGCTGTAGGACCCCAACTGTGCAAGTCCTTCAAGTGTGCGTGCGGGGGGAAGGTCAACCTGCTAAAGCCTGCTTTAATGCCCTTCTGTTCTCATGCAAGATTTTCTGCTGTGAAAAACCTAAGTCAGTTGCATTAATTCTCACACATAGCAAGGATTCAATCAAAGTTTAATTAGTTACAACTGCTTAAATGTTCTTAAGTATTCCTTCCATGTCCGTTACCATTACTGCAGTTACTATACCCCGACATAGCATTCAAAGTGATACAGCACTCAGACAAGAGCCTTAAGGAAGAGTTTGGCGCCAGGCATGACATCCGTGCTTTCCTTCCCCTGCATCTGAAAGAGCCCTTATATCTTGGCATTTCTACTTTATATGACAATCAAGAATGGTCCAAAAAAAGGGTCCAAAAATTTAACTCTGCCTCTTAGTGTCATTGGTAAGCAATAATCAAGAGAGACAGAAGGAACCGAGACAGGACTACCTGCCCATCTGAGCTTTTGGGATTTGCTGAAGATTAGCTCCTCGTCATTCGCCGGAATTTATCCGCTGGCACCGATCTCCCTCAGTGAGCTCTCTAGGCACACCCTACAGCATTCAAGCTAATTCTCTTCTCCACAAAACCCTCACAGGGTCATTACGTGAGACAACCTCAGAGACTGCAGCCCCTCAGAGGAAGCGCAGAGCCAGCAATACCCAAATCAAAAGTATTGCATTTTACAAGTGGAGTCACAAGCTCTGCAAACTCAGTTGTTAAAAGCAAAACCATAAACCAAAGAGCAATGAAGCGGGTCAGAAATCGAGATGCAGGAAAGGCTGTTTTAAGCAATTATATAATTAGTGGTCACTTCCAGACAAGAATAAAGCCCCACTTACCACTTAGTCTTCTCACCAATCATCTGCTCAGTAACTGTAAAGCTCATGGAACCAGAGTTAAGTTGTTTTTAAAGTTGACAACATAAACAAGACTGATGTGTACTTGGTGAAGAGAAGTAGCTAAAATACTTAGCAGTAGTTCCTATGAGAACTCTAAAGCCCTGTTATCTTCTGGGTTCAGTATGCAGACTACCCCCAACCCATAAAAAAAGAAACGATAGTACTTTATTAAAATACTAAATTTTATTTTTTTTTCCACGTACATTTAAGTCTCCCCACCATTTCCATTTGTCTGACCACCACCACCACCATGCCTTATCAAAACATTCCATACATACTTAAAATGAAGCTGAGGGTGGAGTCCCGTCTTTAAAAACTAAACAGGCATTTTGGACAACACATTCTTGGCAAGGTAATCTGGATGACATTTATCAGACACAGTAGGGAAAGCTCTTTCAGCATTTGTAAAAAGGACAGCCAAATAATGGTTACAGAAATAAGACTGCAGATTTTAATGAACTGTTTAAACTGTTTTCTTTTCTTACAGAGTCTGTCTCCACTGCCAGAGAGCTTGAATGACCTGGAAGTGTACACAAGAAGTTAGAAACTGAAATCCATTTTTCTAATTATTTTCAGTTTACCATCTCCACTTACTCCACAAAACATTGACATGAAATTACAACAAAAAAATGCATTCCTTTCAGAGAAAATCAAGTTGAAAGCAAGACATTAGGTCCTTTTGCTAGAAGACTGTTATTCACTGTAAGTCACAATAGTAAGAATTCAGTGAAGGTAAGCGAGAGGATGGGTGTGGACCAGCTAGGCAAATATTGGCTGAACTCTGCCTACCCTGGCTAATGTCAGACCAACTCCAGTAGCTGAGGCTAACTGCTTTTAAACATTCTTTCAAGAACCTATCAATTTGTCTATCAGACAAGTTTACACTGAACCACTAAGGGAAGCAAGAAAGCATAAGGAATTCTGTCACTGGAAGGGTTTTAACTTACAGGAATTTTGATAGGGAAATCTAAGACACATTTTAGCCTAGTATACATTGAGTAATAACCAATTCAGAAACTTGCTTCCTGATACCACCTTTTGGCTTGCCCTCTTACAAGAGTTCAGTTGACTTTGGGAGAAAATGTAGCAAGAAAGCCATAATCTCAATCGCAAAACAGTTCCCCCTCCCAGACACCCTCCCCAACAAAAGGCTGAACAGCAGACTGGCCTAGGTGGCCAAATTCAGCAGCACGGAAAACCACAGCTCATTTCCTTAGCCAATATGGTGCCAAAAGGAAAATTCTGTGGGTTTAGTAAGCAAGAGATAATTTACCAACCATATAAAAGCTGGAAAAATGTAATAAAATATTAGCTCTCCCATCTTAGCCAACTAAACCCTTAAAACCGTTCCCATTTATTTAATTTGAAGTATTGTTCGTGGTTTGTAACCCTTCGAAACAGTCCAAAGCTTGTAAAGATTAAGAAGTGGAAAAGAATCCCTAAGTCAGGTTATAAAAGTTTCTTGGATTTTATCAAGTTCCAATAAATTCAGTTACCTTCTGGTCCTCCGTCCTGAAGCAATTCTTAACATAGTTGGCAAATTTGGGTTCCAGCTTAGGAAGGGAAGAACCCTATTTTGAATAAAAGCAAGCTTTAGTATATGCAGGTCATTTAATGACTCCAATAAGTAACCATTTATGAAGCTTAAACACTTTGCAATTTTGCTGAACTTACCTTGCGACATCCCAAACCGATCTGCTTTTAAACGATTTTAAAGTTTTCTTCTCTACAGTACCCAGGTATTTCTCACAGGAGTGCCTACACACTAATACGGTCGTACAAACATCTTTGCTCATGCTCAAAAACATAACAGCAAGCATTCAGCACTTAAAATAACCTTGTTGTAGCCAACATTCATATGCTATTCAGATAAACTAGAACTAATTGCGTATTTATGGATCCTTACTACAGCATGCAACTTAAGACATTAATTACTATCCTTCGCAGGTAGGTTTTTGACTTCAGCTCTCTAAAGCAATCAATTAACTGATCTCTCACCTACCCTTTAAGACTCATTCCAATACATCAGCTCTATGAATCTGAAGAACTGTTCTAGAGACATTTGCTTGTATCTCTGAAATAGTCTTTCCACAAAGCAGATTCAGTAGTATTTCATGGACCAAGGTTTTTCTTCATGTCTCTTCCTATCTCCAGTCAAAATAATACAGAACACTATTTTAAGAGACACTGCTTTACTTTCACATGCCCCATGAGTAGTTTTTTTCCCCATTTTTCAAGTACATCAGTTGAAATATACCTAGCCAATTATGATAGTTCACTTAGCTGCTACTTGGCACGTTGCAGAAGACAGCAATTGTATGTTCGAATGAAACAAATCTACATTAGGAATATCTGAAACTGCAATACTGCAACCAAAAAGCCTGGATTTGGACAAATGTCCTGCCTCTGGATTCTGTCAAGTACTGATGCTTTGCTATTAGCTTGTTGACATCTACTTACTATGTAATACAGCAGTTCTACTCTAATAATTTCATAAAGTGATATATATTTTTTTTAAAGCTGCTAACTTGCTGGCTGTCATCTAGAATTGCTATGGTATATGGCAACGCACAGATCTTTTGCCTTACTGAAGTATGCTCCAGCATCATCTTGGAAAACATTAAATTAAGCTGCCTGCTATTGCTTCTATAGATTTGTGCTTACACAGCATTTCCCAGTAAAAACACCCTTCAGCAACAGAAAGTATATTCTAAAGCTACTTGCTAGTTATCTGGTCTGCATGCTTTTCTCCATAGGGACATCTGTCTACTGTGAGCAGCTCGGCCACTTCTGCTTACGCTGCAGAAACAACACTGATCATGGCTCCTCTGAGTCATGCAAAAAACCACCCTAGCATCCACTAGATCCAAGAGGTTAGGTTGACCTAGCAGAATGGTAACATCCATCACTGTCAGGTTCACAATTTAGGGATATGCATTTTGATCCTAATCACAATCTGCCATTGCTCACTCTGCATTCACTCTGTATCAGAACACTTTTTGTCTTATTTAGCATTCCTGCAACAAAACTGCCTCAAAACATTAAGAATCTAAGAAGATAATCCTAATGCTCTAGATGACTTGATTGCCACTGTAAGGGGGAAAAAGCTTATCATCTCAGACCAAACAAACCAAACGAACAAAAAAAACCAAAATAAAAAAAACCAAACAAACAAACAAAAAAAACCAAGACAGAATTTTTCATAGCACCAAAATCAGCCAAAAACTAAGTCTCCAGTAAAGAATCTGGCTCGGTCACAAATGAGCATATGATCTCTAAGCACACTCCTGAGCTACTGAAGTAAAATCAGAACTCATACTCTAGATGTGAGGTCCTCACTACCACCTATTCTGCAGTACAGGTGTGTACACAGCTGCACCCCTAGCTAGCACACACATTTCCAAGCCTGGCTAAGGGGGAAGAATTGCTATTACCCGCTACGCTTTCACCCATCAGCCTATAATTAAAATGCAATTTTCTTTTTTATACTTAAATAGCAGCTAGGAAGAATATTCATATGCATAACCACAAAGTGCTAGTCAAGCTGGTAGCAACCAGAAGCTGAGTGACTGCCCTGTGACCTTCAGAAGATGAGGCATTCATTGAAGGGAGACTCAATTAACCCCAGATCTCCAGTTCAGAAAGCAAATGCTTTCAGGTCCTCCTTGATTCATTAATGCATACCACAAGCACCTATCTCCCCCTTCTGGAAGTTATAAAGCCTTACAAGCATCTGGATATGCAAGTTGGATACTACTTTAAGACCAAGCTATTCCAAGCATGTGAAGAACTCTGCTTTACTCTAGTTGCCTAAAACAAAACGTGTACACTAGTTAAGACACCTTTAGCATAAGTATCACCCAAGGTTTGATACTTTGTGTTCTGTTGTGTGGGGTTTTTTTCAAATTTTAACTGAGTTCACTAAAAAATACCAAATTACTCATCACCACTACTGGAAGAATACAAAAACAAAGCCGTTTTGTTTCTCATGAATAGAGGCCTCTCTTTGTCCCAAATGATTTTCGTTTCTCTGAGCTTCAACATCAACATACTGATAACAGCACAGCAATCAGCGACATAACTGTTTCTTGAAAACATCCCATTCTTCTGATCTATGGCACGTAAAAATAAGGCTGAGAAACCTGAAGTTTCTGAAAACTCACCTTATCTACAGATGCTTGCATTTTTGCTTTAATCTCCTCTAACGACAGAGGGACTTTTGGCGTTTTTGGAGTTAGAGATTTATCCTTCTTGGAATCTGGAGTCTGAAAATTATTCATTGTTAGGAACTCGCAAATACATAAAGCTGCTTTGTATAATCAAGTTTTCTTTAAACAAGAATGTTAAAACCTACTGCGGAATTTGTACAGAATAGAAGAACTATCACATATATTTTGCATAGTTTTAAAAAAATCACAGCAGTTAAATCGGTGCTTCCAACACATTCCTTGGAGACAAGGAAAAGAACAACAGGTAAGTTTGGAGGTACTACAGTTAGTGTAGCTAGCATCTTATGCTTCCGGGCAGGTACCTACTACACAGCTTTCTCCCAATAGAAATGAAACCAAAAATAGCCCAAACATTCAGTGATTTAGAGTTTACTCCACAACTGCAGCTAGATTAGGTCATGTTTTAAAAGGCACACATCTACATTGCTTTTTCAAATGCTATCCTGCCATCCATCCCATGCTGATTTCTGTATCAACCTTCCTGGCGTACGTTTCAAGTACATGGAGCAAGGAAAAGCTGCATAAGGAAGCTTGACAACTACAAAGAAACTGTACAAGAAAACTGTTAATTCTCAAAAGGATCAGGTAAGTGAGACTCCCTTATGAGCAGCAGCCTCCTGTTGTACTGCAGTGGCAACACAGTTGGCACTCGTCCTCTCGTACAAGCAGCTACACAGAAAAATACAGCCTTGTTATTTTAAACTGTAAGACCACCAATACCCACAAGGGACAGCAGGTCTGATTTCAAATCTTGTAGTTATATATTGATCACTGAAGGGTTTCACAGGGGAACATGAAGCAATGAACAGTATCCCCAGCATGCTTCATATTAAGACTCAAAAACCTAACTTAACAGTTAGTACATTATTTAAAGTTACCCTTAGGCAAGAAAACTAACTTCCATACTAGAATAAACATTTGTTTTACTCATTTGTCTTCACTCACTTTTGATTTAGATGCTGGTGTGGACGGCTTAGAATCCTTTCCATTTTGCTTTGCTTTCTGCATGTTTTTTCCTGAAGCCTCACGGACAGGCTGAAAAAGCAAGCACTTCAGTTCATTTGCCATGAAAAACTGCTAGTGAATGTTAAGCTCACTGACATAATACTCAAAACTTAGTGACAAATACATACTATTTAACCTCAAACAAAAAAGCATTCTCATTGCCCATGCAACATGATCAGTGTCCATTATTTAAACAAAAAGTATGTATGCTACAGAAACTCAAATGAAAAACTGTTGGTGCAGCACAATACATAACATAACCAAGATCAAATTTTGTTATGATGCCATACAGCTATGTGGGACCTCCACTACATTTACCACCATATTACATCTTTCCTTATATATTACCGTGTTGAATTTTGGGGGCGGATGTTGCATAAGTCTAATTCTAGATGGCACTGCAATTCCAAGATACGATTCAGTGCTACTTGTTTTTGTTAACACAACAATTACCTCTTGTTTGGCATTTCATACAGAACCATCACCTGGGATGTGCGTGAGCTATGCCACATGTATATTTAAGAACTGGATACTCATATTCCTGTATAACTCAAGGGACCATTTCATTCAGCCACACTAGATTTGATTAGATAGCAGTAAATCTGCAGTTCAGATGGTCTTTACCAGGCCTTAAACTATTGTGCACTATCACCTATAGAAATTCATTAGGACAGAGCAGCATATAGTGAAGTAAACCATTGAATGTTTGTTTCTAAACAGCAGATATGAACATATAAAGTCAAGCCAAAGTACACAAGTTCCAAAAAAATCACTACCTTCCACCCCTGCACTTGCCAAGTTGTCTTACAGTTTATTTTACCACCAGATGGCACTCAAGGGCTGATGTTAATTTCACATTCAAGCACTCGGCTGCCTGAAATGGAACCTTTTATAACAGGCTCACACATTTAGATCCTTTTTTAATTGAAAGTTAGGTTGCTAAAAAGACCTTTTTCACAGGATGCAAGACTAACTGAAATGGCAAAGCACAACGCACATCTTAGAGCAGGATTTGGTTGGCTGCCCAATAGCCATACACAAATCATGCCAGTCTGACAACTGCATCTGTGCATATGCTGCTGTTAAGAACCCCTCTGCAACAAAGTAAATAAAACATGGATTGGATGCCCATTCACACTGAAGTGTTCTAATGTCCTATTACAATTTCTTTATACAGACTAAGCTAAATCAAAAGCATCCCATTTACACATTCCAAACAGCTGTGCTTGAACTCACTGATTTAAGGGACTATCTGCCCAATTACTGTCATCCCTTTTACTGGTATCCAGTCTATTATAAAACAGAACACTGCACAAAGACGACACCTCAATTAGCTTCTGCATTACAATAAATACAGACTTCAAACCTAAACAGCTATCTCACACAGACACAGCTTCTCCTCCCCCTGCTTTAGGGGTCTCCACAGGAATCCTCAAAGATGACTCAATCAGGACAGTTAATTAACACCTATTAGTAAGTTGTGTTAGCACTTGCTCCCCATCTGAATAAACTTAGCTGCAGATATTAAGTCAATCTGGTGTTATCACTCACTCCCTTTCAAGTTCATTAAACAGGCTGTTTAATCATTCGTGGGTGAAGAGGGTCACAATATGCGTGTGTATATATATGCGCCACTTACTTTCTTCATTGGTGCTTTCATTTCTTCCTCATCATCCTCTAAGTCATCCTCATCACTAAAATTAGAAAGGTGGTCACTCACCATAACTCAAGATTTATACTCACAGCTTTAGCTGCACTAGGAATTAGTCGTGTGCCCCCGCCCCGCCCCCCCCCAATTAAATGTTTTGTTGATGAAGGAAGCAAGTAATCTTCCCAAGTCTACCTTACGCCTTGTTTTAACACAGAGGAAGGTGTTAGGCTAAATACTCTACTTACTACCATTAAACCAGTTAAATGCATTCCCTTCTGCTTTAATACTGAAGGCATGTATCTTAGGACTTCCACTACTATTAAAAAAATTAGAATTTCTGTATCAGAAGTTAATGAATTACATGAAAATAAGTTTTACAACCCAGTGTGACATATTTGAATAACACTAATTTAGACTGCATTGTGGATGTAAACTTGAGGTAATTCTGAGGCTTTTGTAGCCAAGATAAACAAATAGCTTGCTCACTTAACATCCAGTTATGTCACACAATTCATATTCTGAAATAGTTAACACTGCATTTCAAAACACATTATCAAAACAAGAATACATACTCATCCTCGTCATCATCATCTTCATCATCATCCTCATCATCTTCTGATAATTTTGCTTTTTTCTGTAAAAAGATTAAGTATTCTAAGTGTCAATACCATTTTGTCTTAATAAACAGCAACCTTGATCCAAAACAATTTGTGGCGTAATTACAAGACTATCTTCCATCAATTTACCCAAAAACCATGAAGTTAGAGGTGCCAAGTCAAAAGCTATTGATAAATTCACAGCATGCTCTGAGCATATGAACCTTTCCTTCTGCACTCCAGAGCTTCAATCAGCATTTAAATTCTTGCAATACACTGATGTTTATGCTAGAATCTGCACACACTCCACTACTGCAGAGGACAAAACTTCCACATAAAAGCAGTCTTCATATTAGCCCCTCCAGCAAATCTTTGGAAACTATCTGTACTTAACTACACTTCCATAACTTAGTACTTGTCAAGACCCAAGACACGGGTATCATAAGACCTCATTAAGTAAATCACACCAAGCCATCTAACTGCTTACTCCTAGAGGCAGCGCTAATACCAAACCAAAAGAAAATTTTGCAGACAAGCTGATTGAAAGTCTACATACCTGTGGTGTTTTAGCTCCTCCTCCACTTGCTGGTCTTTTTGTTGAAGTGTTCACAATTTTTGTATCATCTTCCTCATCGTCTGATTCTGGTTCTTCCTCTAAAGCTGATAAAATTATGGCAATGTTAAAAAAAGAAAAAAACCACACCACACCTCATTTAACAGTAGTTACAGCAGGATTGCTATTGAGAAACAAACAGAAAAGTATCACCCACAACTGAATAGGCAAGGTCTTACTGAGGTGCTGAATTGATAGCAGGAAGCTTCCCACTAGCTGTCTAACCACTGAGATCAGAAACTTCTCCAGTTGACTGTATGCAGACACTACTACACTGAAATCCAAAATGAATAACCATCCTTACGCTGCCTGTAATGTTCCTCACAGAAAAGAAGCCATAGAAAATTAGAGAATAAAATTTTTTCCATTTCTAAGGAGACATAGTTAAGAGAACTTCTAGAGAAAGAGATCAGTTTTGAAGGCAGTTCTACAAAGGAGAAGGCTAGTCCCAGCTTAGCTTTTAGTGCAAACTCAAAACTATTTCACGGGCAGTCTTCTCACATTCTCAACTGATAAGCAGAAAGCTCACTTCTGTCGTGAGACACTAACGCTGGGAACCTAACACCCATTTTTAAGGAGAGAAGTTAGAATTCAAATTGCAAGGCTGACAAACTCCCCTTAACCATACAAAATCAGGCAAGAAAAGGTATGCAAGCATTTCTCTGAACTCCTTTGTCCTACAGTTACCTCATGCCTCTGAGGACAGTGGATTAAAGATTCAGAGGGTCAGTATTAGAGAAAGTACCGCATGAGATACCAGATACATCATTCAAGTTCTGTTGGTGCTGACAGGTAGCAAGATCACAGATTATTAACCAGAGCAATACATACCTACAAGATGTTGACCACTGACGTAAACAGGCCCTGAACCACATTTCAACCTCAACACCACTGGTGGTGTGATCTCAAAGCCACCTAATGAAACCTAAGGAAAAAAGCACTGCTATTTATTCAAATATTAAAGGCAAAGTGTGCTTAACAGACAATCCATTCAAATGAAACCAACAGCACCAACATCTGTATACTCCAAGGCTAATACAGTTCCTCCAAGTTCCCATCTGATAGAATATTCCGGAAATGTTTAGAGTCAAATGAGGGTCAATAAGCCACAACTGGGTTTACTACATTCTCATCACTTACCATAATTAAAGCACACTTTTTAAAGCCAGACCAATCCACATTTGTTTCTACTTATCTTGGCAGCAATGCCAATTTGAACATTATCCATCACACCTGCCCCCAGCATTGTGCAGTTCCACTTGTACAACATCAGCAACACCAATTCGAATTACATTCTGGATGGCAGGAATGACAAGTAGGGTGCCTTTAAATCAAGAAAGCATAGCAGTCACCTTTAGAATCTCTTAAAAAAGCTTGGGACATGCAGAAAAACTAGTTTTTTCTCACCCCAGGCTCAAAGAAAGCAACACAGGCTATAGATGCAGCTGCTTGCAAATGCGTCCCTTTGTATACACAGAGATGACATGCATGATTGCTACCATTTCTTTTAAAAAAAAAAAAGACATAATTTGAACAAAAGTCTATCATCTCCAGATGACTAGTCTACTAGGCACAAAAAAACATATATTCATATTTAGCTTGTATTTACTACACAAGCCAAAACTGACACTTGTCTGAACCCACTGGTCACTGCAGTTTCACCAAAATTCAACCAAAACCTTTTCTAACTTGTCTTTCTCACCTGAAACCCAATTTACAGCAGATTTTTCCAGGTTCCTGTACTTACCGTAGGCTGCACTGACATTTTCAGAGATGCCAGTACTACTTTAATAGGGTTGCCTTCGTAGTCCAATGCTTCTGCTTCTACAACATGTAATTCGTCTTTGGCCCCAGCGCCTAAAGTAACCTGTGAAGTAAAGAACAGTGCACATTCTGAGAATCTTCCCCAATATTCTGAAGCCTTTTAAAGCCCACTCACTGTTCTGCATCTCTTAAGACTGAAGTTTGTATTTCTGACTGCTAATGATTCAGCTGCACTCCCCCTCAAGCCAATATCCTCTTTCCCGTAACACTGGCACTTGCAAGATGCAACTCAAGGCATGTGTTTTGATGAGAGTGAGAAGTATAGACATTTTGCTACCAGACGACTGCACTGAAATGGGTCAGCAATGAGTCCAGTCAGCACTGAAGCTGGCCCAAAGGAAGAAGTACAAACACATGCCTATCAGTACTACAGAATCCCAGCCTTTATCCTTCCTCTTCTCACCATGTTTTATCTGACAACTGCTTCACTTCATCACACTACATACTTTTTTTTTTTTGCTTACTTGACATTCAATGAGTTAAGTCTTAACAACTGCTCAGTTCAGTACTGTCTTTCACGCATATGCCTTCTGCATTAATTCACCAAGGACTGACAACTGCTGTCCCAGAGCATTTCAAAACTCAAGTGCCTCGATTCCTTACACCGAGTACAAGCCTGACATTTTCTGAAGGTTCAAAAATCGTAGCTGCAGGGAAGCAAATGAGTGACAGACATGGGACAGGCCTGAAATTCCAGTTCTCTGAACCTCTGGCACCTGAGTCAGGATTACATGCAAGAGATGTGAAAACCAAGAATCCCTTGAAGTACTACAACTGTTACCGAGACCAGTGAACAAGGCTCTCTTGTTTCCTTTCCCACTGCCCATGAAAGGAAAGCTTTCCACCCTCCATGTAAGACGTGGGTGTAAACACTTCAGGCAGAGGCATACAGCTCAAGTTTCCATTCTCCAAGAGCTCAGTTTTAGGCAGGCTATAATGATCCAGACTAGATGTATCAGACTGAAGGCTGAGAAACAGGATCTAGGATTCACTACTCCTGGCAAGTTTTGTTACTGTAAATTTGAAGAGGTCAAACTGCTGCTCTGATCTCACCTCTCAAATGGGTTAGCAACAACACTAAATCATTCAGCTGGTGGGACTACCCACCGGGACAAGAACTTAAGAGCATGCCCTCCATCCCCAGTCGTTCCTGTCATTTGCACCAGTTCAAGCCATACTACAGCACTTACTATTCATTTATCTACTGAGTGTCTGCAAGTATCCCTTCATGTGCTTTAATTTCTACACTGAAGGAATGCATGCTGGCGATAAATAGATAATGAAGCAGTGATGGATCATCCCTCTGTTCTTAGCCACCATTAGTAAGACATCTGCAGAAACCCTCAGGCCACTTTCTACCTGTGTATGCATCGATCCTCCCCTTTCACTTTTATCCTTTTTCTCCCCACCTCATTCTGCACCTCATACGCATCCATCACCACATTCATCTTAACTGACATGTGTCAGTCAATCTTTACAGATGTGGTCTTGATCAGTCACCAGGTATTTGCTACCTTCACACCTCATCTACAATCAACTCCTTCCTCTGCTTGCCAAGGCATTGTCTGTTTGTAGCCGTCTTAAGATCTTCTAAGCCTCTTAAGACATTTCCAGTTTGTCATTTGTTATTTCAAGCCCCATTTCTCCTGTATATAAATTTTTGTCTTTGAAAGGCCAAGTTATTGAATTAGACTTTTTTCCCCGCAATCCCAAAAACTAAGTACTGGTATGCATCCAATCTGCTTCATTCCCCATGAAGAGGGGCACAGCATTAGAAGACATACTATAGGTAATTTTCCACAACCAGGATCTTTGGATAAAGCCATACAACTCAAGTATCACTCAGTGACTAATTTCATCTGCATGACAAGCATTCAGATATGAAAACTATCAGCATTAACTTGTCCTTACTGTTATATTCTTCCCCAAGAAGAAATTCTAACTAAGAACTAATTGGTCATTGTCAAGTCCAGGCCGTAATTTTCATAAAATGCAAGGACTGAAGACACACGATTATTCACAAAACTACAATGCCTATATTAAAAGTGTTGTATCACTGCGAATAAGTTTGGAGAGCATTATTACACAAGTGTCTTGTAGGAAACAATTCTGCTGTAGGAAGCCATCCAAAATTGTTAACACGCTTCTGTTTCCCGGTATCATCAAGGTATCTCTTTGCATTTAAATAAACACAGCAACAACCCATAAAGTAGAGAGAAGCTACAACTCTTCAATTCCTTGCCTGTGAAGTTGGGGCATATTATCTTTCTGCTAACCAAAAGCAACATGTTCAGCCCAGAACAAAGGCCTTGAAATAGTGTCTTGCTTGTGTGGCAGCAGAAAGATTGAAGGTCACATCTAAGAACTCCCAGTGTACAGATACTGATTTCCAGGAGTATCCTGCTCAGTGAGGAGTCTGTCAGATGAGTTATCTGAATGAAAGACAGTGTTTCCCAGTTACACCCTCAGAGAGGGCAACACCAAGGACAATAAATCAAAACATAAACCTCCTCCCCATTTAGATTTAGTTATTAGCTGCTTATGGAAAAAAGTATTGGAATTATGTTTGGGGAATATATGGAATACCTTTTTAAAACAAAGTTTCCAATAAAGGCTACTAAAATGTGCCCATGTACGATTCTTATAAATCTATCCTTCTCCTGTGCTCTTGTAGCATCTACACTATTGCATTAGAGATGTCAGAGTGTATATCCTGGCTTTTAATTCCATTTATTATACATTTATTAACCGACTGTGAATTTATTTTTAAACTTTTCCACCCTTGCATTGCTTGCTGCAAACAACAAAACATCAGTGAGTATTCCATTTTTTTTTTCAGTAGAGCAAATATTTCAATTGACACGGTGTCCACCACTCCCAATAAAAAGAACTTATTCTTTAACAGATTCACTTAAAACCACTTACTACTAAAGCAAGCAAGTTTAAGGAAATTAATGTACACGTTAAAAAAAAAAAATCACTTCTCAACACCGCACACCACTACTTCAGAAGAAAAACTTAAAACCCGCAACTTAAAAACCAAGCGGTACTTGCCGTTCTCAAAGACAACTGATGCTCGTTTTCTTCATCGTCTACTTTGAACTGATACTCCTTATCTGCTTTAAGCTCGCAGCCTGTGAAAAGACCATTTAATCATAAGCACGCCGTTTTACTCAGACACGGGTATTTGCCAACTCCTTATTATTATTGTATAACTTGCTTCAAGGCCCTGCACTCGCGCTCCAGGCACACAAGAGAAACACGCGGGGTGGGGGGAAATCCCAGGCGCGTCCGCGGCCTGCCGCCGACCACGCAACCACCCGGCGCGGTCCTTTCCGGCCCATCCGCCGTTAAGACCATCCGCGTCCACCGCGCTGCCGGGGGCTACGCCATCTCCCGCGACGCCCGGTGCCGGCGG
>JAVJGG010000043.1:2944627-2966468 GCA_035590195.1 Aviceda cuculoides
AGAGCCGGCTGGTATTGGCTCTGTCGGACACAGGGGAAGCTTCCAGCAGCTTCTCACAGAAACCACCCCTGTAACCCCCCCCCCGCCGCTACCAAAACCTTGCCACACAAAGCCAATACAACTCTAAAAGCCGTATCAACAGAGGCAGGATCTAAACATTTGGTACAAATGATCAAGCCTTGAGTATTGGCTAATTAGTTCTAATTTAGAAATAATACAACATGTATCTGAATACTGGTCCCTTAACAAAGAGACAGCAAAATTGTACTCTTGGTTTTTTTGCACGCAGCTGAGGTTCAGATACAGCTCTACGGATGCCCAAATGGATGGTATTAGCCTGGATCTCAGCTAAGTGTTTGCAAAGGTAAACAGTCAAAGTTGGATTTTTGTGGTGACTTGGACCATATCAACAGGTCATGGACCAGGACATAATAGGGTCAGGGCTCTGAGCATCACAGGAGTACCTGGGTTAGCATGGCCACACTTTGGGGACGGAGGGAGGGAGGGAGGAAAGAAGACAGGGTGTAAGAAAGATGCTTCTCCCATGGAGTTATATGACCTGATGCAGGGATGAGCTGTCTCTGCTTGCCTGCCTTCATACTGGACATGTGTTAGGGCCATACCTTTAGGGAAAAGCAAGAAAAACTGTGTACCAGATACAATTCAAGGAGAAATAGTATCCTGAACATTTTCACTAGCCCTTGCCAATATTCAGGACAGTCCTTACCAAATGAGGGTCTCTGGTCCTTAAACAGGATGTAATCAGCAAATAAACTGAATTCTACCAACTTCTGTATATTGTGCACATACACGGCTTTGCAGCAACATTTTAGATCAAGGTTCCTATCAGCACCCAGGTGCTGCTTCCTCCCCGGGAACCATGACTCCAGGGCATATCTTGTGCACAGATTGCTTTTCCACCTGAGCTGTTTTCTGGATTTTTTTTTTCCTGGAAAAAACTGGCCCTAAAAGTCAACATACTTTGAAACTTTCTGTGCCCCGCTCGTCCAAAGGTGAGACCACCTCCCAGTAGAAGGCATAATAAAAATTTGGAGTTGATGGGGCAGAGATGTCTCAGGAAGGAGTGTGTCAGTGTAGAACTCCATAAGCCATGTGCATGCAAAGCTGGCAAGGCAGACTACACATAACTGTTTCAGCTACTATGCTGCAATGATGCCAGATGCCCCTGCCCCATGAGCTTGTCTACAATGCCTCCCCCGGAATATCATTTCCCGCTGTACACTACTACTATACCTGCTGCCAGCCCACGCACGGCACTTCTCCGCTTGTTAAACCCGATGAACTTGATCCCCAAATGATGCTCTGCATCGCTGCCAACGTGCATGAGCTCTGCTGACCGCCTACAGGTGAGCAAGGTCATGGAGATGGGAGAGAATACATGGTACTCCACACAAAATAGCCTGTTCTGGTGGTCACTTTTCACATCTACTTCTGCAGTACAGGCTTTAAAATAGTCTCCCCGGTGCCCCATGGTTCCCACAGGCTCTGGGAAGGGCAGAGCTAAGGCCATGGCAGGGGGCACAGCACACGCTTGTCCAGTTCCTGATTTTCCTGTGTTTGTTGTGCTCCTTCGTCTCCATGGCTTCACCGTCAGAGCCTGAAACGCAGGACCATTTGATGTTTGGGAAGCGTGTAAGACGCTGTCAGTCAACCATAATTGTAGGCAGATGCTCTGGGTACAAGTTCAGGAGAGAGATGCCCTCCCCTCAGAGCTGCCTCTTCTCATTTCAAGATCAACAGCACCATCTAGTGACCCCAAATCAGCTTCCTACATACCTGTCTGCCTTATCTCCCACATCTCCACATTCCTCCAGGTCTCCCAGGCGAGGGGTGCCTGTTTGCACCTATCTGCACCCCTCCTGCTAGAGGGTTGCCTACTGGAGGTGGAGGCTGAGAGCGCTCAGCCACAGTCACAGACCTCTGAGCTGGGATGGGATGATCCGGATTGACTCGCAGGCCAAGAAATATCACCGAGCTGTGTGCCAGACCCCATTTGGCTCAGTGAGAAACTTTTCTGCCTTCCTGGGCATGTCTCACAGCTTCCACATTCAAAAGAAAACTGCTCAGGGAAAGAAAATAATCCTCCCCTTGGTTCTCTACTGTGTTTGATCTTGCTCACGTGTTATGAAAGGACCTCAAGCGCACCGGTCAGATGGCATGTTTTGTCCCCAAGATCCCACTGGCGTACACAGCTGAAAATACAAGTGTCAAGAGAGTCAGAAGCATGGCCGACATTATTTCTGGTCTCTGCAACAGGTAGACAAGCAGCTCCACACCTCCAGCATGCAACAAGCCCTTCTGTTCCTCTCCCCATCACCCCTTCCTGCAAAAAAAATCCCACAAAAATAAAAATCTGCAGGATCCTCACACAAACCTGGAGAGGCTGAGGTTTTGTTATCATCCCAGCTCCTGCACTGCTGCATCTCACCCTCTCCACAACAGTCTTCAGGGCCCCCATGCTGGATATAAAGACAGAAGGACATCAGGTTGACAGCAGTATCATTTTGTGCCTCTTTTTTTCCCTGCCAGGAGAATTTGCAAATTTCAACCCGCTCTACTTCTCTATTGCGTTCTCTCAGTTCCTTGACTCTTCCGCAGGGCACCTTGCAGGCTGAGGATACTGCAGGGAAGGAAACGAAAGGACCCCAAGTTTTTTTGACTGCTCATGGTATGGAATTTTGACACATCAAGCAGCTCCAGCATCAAGGTCATGGCCAGGAAAATCATACTATGTGAGAAACATGTGGCGAGCACTTATATTTCTATTTACTCATTAGGCTAAAACAGGTCCATGTTCCCAGCTTGTGCTAGAGGGCACTCTTAAAGACCAGGAATCTGGAGCCATGTGTTTATACACAAGCATCTGGATTGCAGCTCTCAAGTTTGCAGAGACAAGCCTGGGAAAGGTCTTTCAAAAGAAACTGCTTCAGAATCATGAAAAAGAACAAGATGGGTGTTTAAAGCCATCCCCATAAATCAATTTCTTTCCTGGACTTTACTGAGCTTATCTAATGCAAGTAAACCATTCTGCATTCTGGGTTATATTTGTCCAGTTGGGGCAGCAGGATGGGGTTTTTAGCATCGCAGGAGCATTCCACGGTGGTTTACTGGCTCCTGCATACAAAACATCCTCAGTTCACCTTATATGCTCACATATATATACATATATATAGCTGCTTATATGTTTATAGGCTTCTGGAGGCTTTTGGACAAAGATATTTACTGAACAAATGAACGTTTATCACATTTTCAAACTACAGTTGTGAAAATTTTACGGATGAAACAATGGGCTCTGGTCTGATCTCTGATCACAAATGTGACTATAGAGATGTAATACACAGCTCTATGATCTGTCTCAAGCACTGCAAAGGTCAGGAAATCAAATTGAATGTTAGGAATCACGGGGAGAGAAACAGAAAATATCATTAGGTCAGTGTATGAGTGCAGGGTACAACCACATCTTGACTACTATAGGTAGCAATAGTCCTGTTGCGAAAAAAAGACAAAATAAAGGGCTATTCAATAACAAGCAGCATGGAGAACGAGAAACAACTGTCTGCTGCCTCTTCTAATACAAGAAATAGAGGGCATAAAATGAAACTTGTAGGCGGCAGATTAAATTAAAAAAAAAGAGACAGATCCTTGCCCAACACGTAGCAGAACTGTGGAAGTCACTGCCACCAGATGCTGAGGACACCAGAACTTTACGTGTGTTGGGGACACTCGTGGGAAAAGAAAAATCGATCAAGGGAGAGTAGACAAAAGACAGCGTTCTCTGGCTCAAGAAGTCCTTGAACCGCTTTGGAAGATATTCGGGGAAAAACATCACTGTAATCTTAAGCTGCTCTCATACATTCCTTCCAGTCACTGTTGGCAGCCAGACACTGGGCTGGCTGAGCATTTAATCTGATCTAAACGGGGCGGAGGTGAGGGGCTCCTCAACCCAGGCTCAAGGCCAGATGTTCCAAGCAGACCTGCACCTCAAGAGCCCTTCGACCCAGGCTGGACTCCAGCCCAATATACACTGCGGTGCTGGTTACAAGACCCAGATCCAGAATGGGGTTCAGTTTCGAGGCTGATCACACACTGCAGTGGGGTTTCAGGTCTAGCAGCAGAGGTTTAGGACATTTTGGCTGGCCGTTTCCATCCAGGCGTAGCCATCTCTGACAATCCTACAGTGGAAGAATGTTAAGTTATGGCAAGGGCTCCTGCATGCTTGTACTATCACCTATATTCGAAACCTACTTCGAATGAAGTCTCTGTTTTACTGCTGGTTGTAATTTGCAGCAGGTCAAGATGGAAAGGTGACAAAATATTCACATGATCATCCTGATGCTCATCTTGCAGCTTCATCCTATAGTGGGGAAAACTAACCCCCAGAGCAGTTACATACAATGGCAAAATTACCCAACTCCCTTGATTCCTGGATGTCACAAAAAAAAAACCAAACATGTGGACCTCCTGTTTAATTCTGTGCGTTTCCCATGCCAGTGGGGAACTCTGGTCATGAATGGCACACGTCTGTGATCCAGACTTTTAAAAAGCAGGTGATGGGTTTGCCAGTGGTTGTGTTATCAATTAATATGTATAATACAATTGAAATAACCAGGGAGCTGCTAAAATCCTGTGTACAGCCCCCATCAGTTACCATTTAAAATAGGGAAAAATAACTAGACACGATTTAGGGCTTAGGAACTAACTACTAGACAATGGGGCTTTATGTTTATGTCAGAAAAGGTAATGGATCGGTGGTCTGCTCAATAACCTTGAAGAACCGCTTGGAACTGCCAAGATTAGGGAAGACATAGGTAAAAGGTAATTCCTACAGAGGGAGATCGCGACCACCGACTCATTGACCACAGACTCAGATGATACCACCTACTCAAAAGAAGACAGTGAAGGAAGAAGACAGAGTCTGTGCACTAAGTTACATGAGGGGCAAACAAGAAAGAACCAATCATTAAGGAAAATAACAATATGTATTAGTTAAGTGTATAAATGTGAGCATTTTTGAGACAAGAGTGTGCTGTCTTGAGACAGGCACCCCTTCACGCACATCAATGAAATTAATTTGAAAATACCTCTACTCTCTGTGTTATTGGCTTGTACACTGGGTAAATTAACCCTGTTTTGGGACAACAGTTAGGGTCTTACGGGATGTTAGTTCTGAAAAGAAAGTAGAACTTCCTTTCCAAGAAAGAGGATTTCCAGTTTCCTCAAGAAGAAAGAGATGATTTTTCAATACTTCTTCAATCTCATCTAAAATTCGGAAGCCTGAGTGCTGACAGCAACCTCAAAATAAGAGTTCCCATCTGTCTTGTACTGCGCTTTTCAGGCTTTGCTCTCTATTTGCAAATCTCTAACAAGTTGCCACGGAGCTCTTTCTTTGCCTCTTTGCCAACATCTTTACTTTGTTTTGTTAAGTAAGAACGTTCGCTGGTCTGACACAACCAGATGTACTGCACACATCTCAGCAGCTTCTTGCTGCTGCCACGTCGGGCCCATCAATTTCATTTGCCTTCGTTGTGCTGCCTTTTAACATTTAATTACAAAGCAGCACTTGTCAGTCACTTTAGTTATCATCTGCCATTTCTGTCACCTCAGCAAGAGCCCAGAATCCCTCCAGCTTCTTCGCCAGCAGGGTTTTGAGGTGGGAAGGTCTGTCCCAGGAACGCTTTCAATAACTAGCTGTTGACAGATCAATTAGCGCTTGGCAGCCCCGAAGTTAGCGTTGCCCACGTGCTGTCACTGTGTCACACTGGCGTGCAGGCTGGTTCGTCGCTCTGGTACGTTCCTGTCTAGCAAACACGCCTGGCGCGTGGCGGGGACACGTCCCACGCGCCCGGGCATCTCTCAGAGCAAGCAGCACGTAGCTGTGCTGGAGCTGAGCAGGAGACCGGGTGGATCAGGCCCACGAGGTCCACGACGGCGTCCCTCCATGCTCTGTCACGGTCGTCATGGTGTCCACCAACAGGTTGCATCAGACCCAATCTAAACGAAAGCAGCTGCAATCAGGTGCAAACCCACAATGGGTATGTTGGCCATAGGGGAGCAAAAGTCAAGGGAGGGGGTCCCAGACACCCACTCGTTAGACCTGGCATGTCTTATTGTCACCTGCTGCCAGCACGCAAGGTGCCTGCAGAGCCACGGTACCTCCGCCGGTCCTCCCAGCACCATCCTGTAACACGCCTGCTCCTCCCTACAGCGCTGAAGGGTGCAGAGCCTCTGGGTCACAGAGGCTCCGCTGGTTTTGTCTTACCAGACATAGCATTGTTGTAGACTTAACGTTTCCAAAACTAATAGATCTTTAAAAAAAAAGTCACTCCATGTAACGAATAAAGGGTTCAGATTCTCAGCTGATATAAATGTCATTTTTGATTTTTGCCGTCAGATAGGCAGAACCCTTCGTTAACTAAGGCAAAGTCTAGGAGCTCCCGGGGCGCTCAAGCTAAGTTCGTGTCAGTGCCTTTACAGGATGGGGACTGGCATTTGGGTCTGATGCCCCTTCGTAGGAAACGTGAAGCAACAGGGATAAATAAATGCAAAGTCTTCCAAGCAAGTGGATTTGTCAGGGGGAAGAGGCATGAGCGAGCGCGATGCACTGGAGATATCGGTACACCAGAGGGCACTCTGAAATTACATATGTCGAAGGGAAAATTTATCAAATTGTTGGGGCTGGGAAAAGATCTAGGATAGCAGGAGGAGTGGGGATTTCACCTGCAAACAAAGAATTTTTAACCTTTATGCCACCAGGCAAGGGTGACTTCAAAATATTGAAACTTGTGTTAGAGAAACAGAATATTTTGCTAACAGAACATTTCTGAAGTCTTGAAATCTGCATCAGTCCTCACAGTGTTTGGCTTGGTTTATATTTCATTTAGGAAGGTATAACTTAGCAGCAACTTCGCTGGAGCCAGACCCATTTAATCAACATTAAATCTGGCCTTTTGGGTATCTTAAGCTGTTCCGAACAACTCTTCTTTTCTGCAAAAAACCAAACTACGTAGTGCCACCATCTTTCTTGGAAAGCTACGGAAATATGGGCACCTGAATCGGGCAGGGAGCACCGGGAGATTCCTTTGGGGAAAATCCCTATGCTCTCCGAGCAGCCCCGAATAAATAAATGCCCATGATTGCAGGGACTGGGGCAGCCAGACCTTCGCTGGCCATCTCGCTGCTGGAAGGCAAAAGCAAATACGCGGAGGACCAGATGAGCTCTCTAAAGCCCTGGAAACACTCCCCTGGAGCATTGCCACCCTCAGCTCTACCAGCAGATTTCTCCTCTGTCCTTACGGGCACAGTATCTTTCACCAGTGTTCGCATTTAAGATGTTTTCCTGCTTGCGCTCCGACAACCTAACCATGCAACAGCAACTCCAGAAAGGATGGGTTTGGGGTAACAAACCCAAAAAGGATGAAATCTGCAGGAAAGCGTAGGACTGCCTGTTGGTTTCGGGCGAATCCCACAGGTTTCCTGGGGAAGGGAATCCTGGAGGTGGAGGGATCTCTGTAAGTCAGTCCAAGGATCCCAGCTCAATAACAGAGAGACAGATAATAGCATTTGAACCCTATCTTCTCCGATTCAATTGTATTGATTTATTGCCTGTCCAATGAAGCCATCAAGTGTACAAAATGGTTAATCTTATATTTTTTTCCTGCTGTCTGCTCAGAGGAGCGAAGTTGTAAACACAGACCCCCGCAAGGGGGGCGGCGGTGGGGGAGATATTTGACTTTTTTCCAAGGCAGATGCTGCGGCGTGTCTGTGCAAAGCGGATCCCGCTTTAAGCGCAGGGCGACGGAAGGACACGAGCCCTTCCCAGTTCGGGCTCCCACTGCAAAGCTGCTCCGACCCGAGCAGCTCCACGGTTCGGACCCGCTGCCGTCACCGCGCTGGCCCAACCTCTGAGAGCCGGCGGGAGCACCAGCATCACCAGTCCGGGCAGAGCCTGCCCCGCACTGCCCCGCCAGACCCCAATCCCGGCCGGGGGCCGCTGGGCTTCCCCCCTCCTGCTGATACGAGGGGCTTCGCAAGGCCCAGCCGACCTGCGCCGCTCAGCGCGTTCAACGCCTTACCCGTCTAAGTGAGGGAAACAATATTCCAGCCCCTAGGAGCAGACCCGAAACATGCGGGAGGGTGCCGTTGTTTGAAACACGCCACTTCGAGACGGAGGGCGGCATGTCCGGCTGGGGCGAGCGGGTCCCCGGCTCCTGTGCTGGACGGCCGGCGGAGAAGGAAGATGACTTATTTTTTTAAAAGAAGTATTTTCTTTCAGAATGTACATTTGCAATTAAAGGCTAAGTACGGTGTTTATTTTTTTAATGTTGTGGGATAGCGTGGCATTTTAAAGCTGTCTTTTGTTTTTATTATTTTTTTTTTTTTTTTTTTTTTTTTTGAGGAGAGGAAGGAATTGAAATGGAAAGCTTAACACTTATAATTTCAAAAATTTGGCTTATATTTTAGGTTCTGGTAACATGCAATTACAGGCACTTAGAAAGAATTCCCTTTTTTATACTATGCCCTAGAGCATAAAATTAAGAGGCCAATTCAGGCTTTGTACTGCTTTCAGAGGCAGTTTGCTTCAGCATAGATCAACATGGAGACTGACTGTCGCCTTTCTATTGAATTAGGTCTATATTTTTGACAAGTATGGCAGCAGTATCATCACTTTAATCACCAACAATCCATTGTGTCTCTTTATGCTAATAAATAAAACATTCTGTGTTAAATATTTCCCAGTAAGCACTTGAAGACCTGCAATCACCACTCCTTCTATATGTTCCCAAGTAAAATAATACAATGGTAATAAAATCAAATGATGTCTAGGAGTTTTATAGACAACTAATAGCAGTTATTGCAAAGTGCACATCAGATACCAATTGAAGGTTACGTTTCTATTTAATATAATATAGCATGCATATTTCACTAACTGTCTCTGTATATCAAATGACTTAAACAATATGATACCGGTCAAAACCGGAGTTCTTGAGGAGAGGTCGCCTCTGGGCAGAAGTTTTACTGGAGCTGTGTGTTAAGAGCGGGAGCCTCTGGAGCACCGGATGCAAAACACGGGAAAATCATCCCAAGTTACAGAGAAACTGCCACAGAAACCTCCTGCCCTTCCCGGCCAGTCAGTGCCCTCCCGAGGGCAAGGCCAGCCCTCTCCACGCGCCGGGGCTTTACTGGAGGGGTTGATGGTAGCGAGGGTCTCGCAAACCATCACGGATACGGCCGAGAGGGGCCCCCGGCCCATCGCCCCCTCCTCCCTTCTGGAGGGACACGCCGGTCGAAGAACGACTCCTGGAAACGTCACGGCAAAGCAGAGACGTAGGTGGTAGAAGAAACGCAACCGGATCGCAACAGCGAGCAAACGAAGGCACCCACGCCTCGTCCCGGGGGACCCTGCCAGCAGCTCGGCCAGGCTCGGGGATGGGCTCCGGCAGCATCCCGCAGACCCCACGGCGTCCACTGTCTGCACCCTCCCACCCGCGTCCCCTGCTCCCACCATCCAGGTTACCCCCAAATTTTCCCCAAATCCTCCTCCCCCCGGCTGCTCGGCCGTCCCAGGGCTGTACGAGCCCTGGACCCCCCTTTGCCGCTGGAGCGGCTCCCGCACCGGCACCGGGAGCACGCCGCAGCGTGGGAGCCCCGGCGCGGCTCCGAAAACACGCCTCGTCCTCCATCCCCCTGATTTCCCTGGCTTCGTTCCCACACTTCACTCTGGAGTCTGGGAGCCTTGGAGTCACCCTAAAGAAACCCTCCCCAAACTTCAGATCAGCTTGTCGAGAGATTTTTCCCATCCCCGTTACTAATATACCTAATATATTCAGGGGGCCCCGCCTCAGTCAACATGAATTGTAAACCATTTCTCTAATCCCCTCAACAATACCCTTCCCTAAACCTTTTTTCTATCTTAATTAGATATTCTATCCCTTTGGTTTAAAATAGTATTTAATTTCACTTAATGATTTCAACAAAAAATATTAGGATTCCCCAAACAGACATGTTCCCTCTGAATTCTCTCATTCTTTTTTCAAGGGCTTCAGTTTCATCTTTTTGTTGCTTTGTCAAAACACAGCTAATTGACTGTCCTAAAAGTACAATTTTAGTAATTTCTCTCAATGAAGCATCGCTGCCTCCTCTATTAACACCGCCTAATTGGACTTTGAATCCCCAGCCAGCGACTTCACCCATGCTACAGGCCCGGATCACTGCAACAGTAAATATCAGCATCCCAGTTAAATGTAGGTTGGCTCATATTCCCCCAAAATTGGCTTTCTGCTCCTCGGAGTCCAATCTGATGTAATATTACATTAACCATTTTTTTTTTTTTTTCTAGGGGAATTGGAGGAGCGGAGGAGAAGCTGAAGCGCAGATCTGCATTTCATCTCCTCCGTAAAAGCGCATTTGCTCCCCGGCGCCGGCGAGGAGGGAGCGCTGCAGATCCACGGAGCCTGGTGGGAGCCTTTACAGCCTCCCAGCCGTCATTTCCAAGTTTGTTTCCAGCAGCTCCAACTCCAGAGAGCACACCAGGTAAGGAGAGAGTAGCGCCGATCCCTGCGGACCCCACAGCGCCGGAGGGGTACCCGCCACCCCGTCCCCATCCCGTCACCCGGAGATGGATCCCAGGGCAGCTCTGCTGTGGGCAGGGGAAACCGTTTCCCATTCTTTCCCCTCCTTCTCCAAAACGCACGGTACGTGGCACATGGCTTTCAACCATCAAAGACCCTGGCACATACTGGGGGGCCGAGAAGGTTGACTGGCCCCGCCACACCGCATGTGGCAGCAAATCACCCCTGGTATTATCTGCGGTGGCTCTAATTATCTTAGAGCATCTGCTATTAAAATGCAAGCATCAGGCCAAGCTACAAGTAGAAAACAGAAACAGAACTCCTCGTTGATGCCTGTAATAGGCACCAAAGGCATATAACTCTGCATAATTGCTAATTGTTATTACTATTGCAGTTGATGCCAGTATTGCCCAGAGATGCCTCTTGCTGCTCGCTTCCCTGCGGGATTCGGAAGGGCGCCGAATCCCACCACGACGGGCAGCCTTTCCCTCGGCAGAGACCCCCCACGGCGAGGGAGGTCGAAGCCGCCCCGCGAGCCCGCTGACCCCTTTCACAAAACGCCAGCGCCTGCCGCACCAGCGGCGAAAATTGCAAGGGACAAAGTTAACTGCAAGTTTAAGTGCCAGATCAAAGCCCGCGAGGATTTACAAGGGACGGGCCTTTGAAGTCCTGAGCGCCGGACAAAGCGCTCCCCGCCACGCCACGCTCCAGCTTTCAGCTCCAACAGCGAAATCCTCTGGGGCCTAATGAAGCCACTTGACCTCTTGCTACCCCCCATTCTCCCATCTGCAAAAGAGGGTATTAACACTTCTGACATCCAGACAGTCAAGGGGACTTGGATGGGTTTGACGAGGGCTGGCAGGGCTTCGCCGGGGGGCTGCAACGGTGCGGCGTAAAAACACCCTCAGACACCCCATTATGTAGGGTTTGGAGAGCTGTTTAAGGTACGCAACACTATAAGATGGTTTTTTCCCCTTTGCTGCTATATACCTTTGCCCTCAGTAGGGATCAGCCACAATCGAAGTTTGCATTTCTGAAATGCACTGGATTTTCCATTGCTCACGCTCAGACGAATCCGCCATCCGCACCGCTCCGGGTGCAAACCCCTTACAAATCCTACCGAGAAAACCCATTTGTACTCTGTACGTACACAACCCACTTACAAATTTACAACCAGCCAAGCCCTGGCTCCTCCAAAGCCGTTCACCGGGCTGCTCCTCCTTGCCAAAAGCCCGGCGTGGAGGCACACAGCTCCGGGGGGATGATTTTTCGCGCTGGTCCGGATTTGGTCCCGAGGAGAAGGGGCTGTGCGGCGCAGCAGAGGGCACTCCAGCCCACGGCACCCACCCCGCCGAGCGGGGAGAACCCCGCTTAAAAGATGTTGCTATCAGCTCTTTCCTTATTGCAGGCAAGTGCTCCAGCGATAAATGTTTTCTTGTAAACATGCCATAGATGGAGGTAGGAGCCAACAAAATGGAGATGCCAGAAGCTTTTTGTCTTCGTGATTTAGTTTCTTATTAGAACATGCTACTGGGAAAGAAAAGATATCATTGATAAGACTGACATTAGAGTCAGCCAGTAAAATTAAAACCCCAAGGACTGGCCTGGCCCTTTTCTTGTCAGGCAAGAATACAGATTCTCTGCCAAACTAACACTTCAAGATACTCATAAACGTTAGGGACAAAACTTTCAAAAAAAAAAAAAAGAAAGAGAAGGATCTTTCCTGCCTTCCGTTTCGGCAGAGCAGTTTCAGATGCTCTGAAGGGCCTGGCTTTCCATCCGAGCGCTCGCCCTCCTGCCCCAGAAGAGGACCCAGCCCAGGAAGGCGCCGGCGGCTGTGGGCTCGGGGCTGGAAGTATCTCGTGTTTCTGCTTCCTTCCAAAAAAGCCTTGGTCTAAATTATGCTGGAGAAAGCAAGCCTCAAAGCACCACAGCGAGCTTGTGGTTGCATCCAGAACTCGAAAGCGCATGCGTGCAGGGTGTTGATAGATAAATCCAATTCAGATGCCAGTTCCTCCTGATGTCTGCAGGCCCACGGAGGTCGAACAGGAGGTATCGCGAACTCTGAGCTCAGAGGTGCTGGAAGTTTTGCTTTCGCCCAAATCTCCAGTAACTTCTCAGAGCTCAGATAAATGCTTTATCTGATTTAGTCTCACCGGCCTCATTCTCCTCTTTCATTTTTACACAGAGAATACCTTGCCCATTTCGAAAGCACATTTTCGCACGACAGGGTGAACGGTCCGTTCTGCGTCTGCGTCCTTTACCCCAGGGCACGGCGGGTCGAGCTTTTCAATTCGGCCGTCTTGTGCCCGACCCTGCCACCGGCCGCGCACACCGAGGCTCCAGCTCGCACCAGCTTGGCGCGGGCAGACCCACTCCCCGCGAGCACCGTGCCGGCGTGGGCAACGTCACCCCCGTTGCACGACGCAGTCTGGTGGCATTTGGACCTTCTCGTGCCCTCCACCCCCACCCCCCCCAGTGCTCCAGGTCGAACTGGTCCTGCCGTGAGCGCGGGAGGCTGCGCGCTGCGGGGCAGAGCTCTGCACGGCTCGGCGAGCTACCGCTTCGTCTGCTGAGCGCCGCGGGGGGAGACGGCAGGACGAGGAGGAAATTCGGCCCTATACGGGCGCTGCTGACCTATGGATCTAACCGAGCGCTGCTCCTTGCGCTTGCACGTTTTAGGGACGTGTTCGTCTTACAAATAAGCCCTTACAGTCATCTTATAGAAAGCACTTAAAATAACCTTACCGATAAGCGCTTGTGTACCTGCTCGGCCATAAGCGAGCCGGGCTCACAGGAGGGCTTTCTTAATAAATTCTGATTAATAGAGAACAAGTTCCTCCTCTCCCTGCCCCTTTCACAGCAAAACCGGCCGCCCAAGCCTGCTTTGACACGGGTGTACCACCTGAGTCTTACACCAACGTTACATGTCATTAAGAAAACATAAACCAGCGGTCATATCTTAACGGGAAAAGTTAAATCTCTTTATGCAGTTAGATAAAGATACCTTGTCCAGTCATTAAGAAGTGATTAGCTTATCTAAGAAATAACAGTGCTAGTGCTGTCAGACTGGCACACAAACAGTAAAAAGAACAGGGATCAGATATCACATTAGGCTAATTATAAAGAGAAGAAAAGACAAGCAGAAGCATAAAATAGCCATGTGGACAGTATTTTGCTGGATTTTTTTCTTTGCACGGAAAAGGCTAAGCACGTTCTGCAAAAGAGAAACCTGAGTATTAAAAAAATTCCTCTTCTGGTTTTATTAATTTAGTACTGTACGTAAGAAGGCAGCGCACATGCATGCAGTCTCCCAGCTTGTGTGAAGCAGCGGCCAAATCCTGACAAGGGCCAAGTTTCTTAAACCTAACAGAAATCCTTAAATCTCTGCGCAATCAACCTGCAGCACAGTTCCAGGTCTCACGGCGGCACAGCCCGTCCCTCACACCTCCCGCTCGCCCCCTCCCCGTGGCCAAGTTCCTCCTCCGCCACAGCCACAGAAGCTCCGGAGCATTTCTGGAGACTGGGTACGCTCAATTTCTTGCCAGTTCTGGTGCGTTCACCAGAGTCATCTTGCCCAGCCCCGAAGTCCAAAGATGCTTAATTTTCATCAGCAAGAAGCTAAGCGCCCTCCCTGCCATTTCTACCGTATTTACACTCCTAGAAACGAATTTTACCCTCCCGCTGCTACCCACCAGGGTGGTTTCTGCCCGCGTGTCCCCCTTTCCACCGCGCTCAGCGCACAAACTGAGCATCGTTTCTGCAGCAGCCCCCCCGTCCTTGAGCCCCTTAAGGCAAGGTTTATGGGCCGGCTGTCCTGACACCATATGCATTTCACTCCCAGGTTATAGCTGGAGAAACAGCTCAACTTCTAAGATCAGGAGACAAAAATCCAATATACCAAGCCAGAAGCTGCCCAAGAGGAAAAAACTGAAGCAGAAAGCACCGAAGCTCCTCGCTGGAGAGAGGAGCCTGCTCCTGCCAGGGGTGGCTGCTCTCCCTGCTCCCAGGTTTGTAAACCACAGGAGTCTTTAATCACTCAAAACACAGAGAAGTGCTGCTGTCCTTAGGACGCCAAAGATCCGGAGCGAAGTCCCCCTTCTGCTCAAATCCCAACAGAGATTTGAGCCTGTTTTCTGAAGGATGCCCTGAAGACTCGTTGCCTTGTAGAGCCCGTACCTTCACCCGCTGAAGATGGGAAGCCCTTGCTCCGCTCCCCCCCCGACCTGCAGACCCGCAAGACGCGGGTCAGCGTTTCTGCCGAGCCCCCAGCGGATCCCAATCCAGGGGTGAGCGCCATCGCGAATGCGGCTGGACGCCCGCCGCTGGGGCAGCGCGCAGCCGCAGCGCCGTTATCTCTGATGACGTCTCGACCCTGCAAAATCCTTGGCCCTTGAGAGACTCCGGAGGCAGAGAGCTGGGTGCCTGCCAGCGCGAGGCACCTCCAGAACCAAGCGGGAGTTGCGAGGATCTCGATTCTGAATTTCGGCTTAAAACATCGGTTTGGCAGGAGCAGGCGAGACGCAGGCGCGGCTGCAGGCGGGCAGCTTCCCACCTCGCTCCAGCTCCCAGCTAAGCACGGAGCCGCGCTCCCCCTCCAGCCCCAGGCAGAGACAACCCCCCAGCCCTGCAGGGGATGTGCCGGCGCTGAAGAAAATCCCATCCTCTTGTGCCAGGGTCAGGACGTCAGCCACAACAAAGTTTTCCAACAAAACTAAAGTACTGACCCAACAAGCAGAGGTCAGGACCTGTGCCTGAATGACTGGGCCGGCCAGAAATATCTGGTCACTGTTGGGGGAGAAGGGAGGTGGTTTTCCATTTTTAACACTTGCATCCTTTTCAAAGCTTTTATTTGCCAAAACCTAGTATTAATACTGATGGCAGATCCTACTTTCCTTGAGGTAATGCCAATTTTAATGCATTTTTTTTTACATAACTATAGTATTATTGAGGAACAAGTAGTAAGTGATAGATACTTTAATGTAATATGAGTCAATATGTATTTATATGTGCTTTATGACTTAATCAATATTGCTACATTAGCAAGAATAAATATGGTGTTTCCTTTTCTGGCCTTGGAAAGAACAAATAAGGAAAGTCACATTATGACGTTTAGGAATGAATAAAATCTCCACATTTCCCAGACAATTCAAAATCTCTGACATTCATTTGTTCTCCAGAACAGAGCAAGTACCTCCCTGGCCAGGGCGCTGGGCAGGCGGCACCCAGAGACTCAGCTTGGGACTCTGGTTCAGATTTTTCACAGGTAGCTTCCTAAGAGAAATTTAAAAAAAAAAGGCAACGGGCGCCAGCACAGACTGTACGTCCAGTTCAGCAGCCTGAATCTCACGAGGAAGGGCTTTGCGCCCCGAGCAAGGAAGGGTTTTACCCCTGAAGAACAAGAGGAGTTCACAGCTCGCATCACCCCCATGCTTCTGCAGCCAGCACCTCCCCGAGCTGCGCGTAGCCCAGCACCCCGGCAAAAGGGAACGACAAAACGCTCCTGATTTACCACAGCTCGACCCATTCCCTGCTGCAAACGGTACAGGTTGTGACAGGCACGGACATCCATTTTCGGTATGGCCAGAAAGTTTTCCACCAATTATTTGTTCTGGGGTACTGGCCTCGCCCAGTGCAGCAAAGCAGCCCAGCCCCACCAGCAAGATGTCCATCCTACACATCCTACACGTTCGTCCTACAGCGGCAGGCCTTTGGCTGGAGCAAACCTGCTGGGAAAGCTCATCCCCAGCTCCTCTCTGCACTCGGTGCCCCCGAGCCAGAGTCATGCTCCTGGCTCCTCCTGGGGTACGCACCCCAGAAAACCAGTTCTCTCCACACGGTGCAATGCCATCACCTCGCTCCCGATGGAGCAACGCAGGGAGTGAGAGCCAGCATGTGCCATCTGAGTTTGAGCGCCTTGATGGGATGCAGGACAAGACTGGCTTCAAATACTTGCTTTGAGTATCCCCAAGCCGTGCCAGAAGAGAGAAGCTTGCTCCCATCACTGCTGCTGGGAGCCAATGCAGGCAGCATCTGGGAAAAAAATAAAGATCCCAGTGCTTGTTCCTGCCCCCAAATCCCCCCAACCCAAGCAAGCGATAGGCATTTCTGCTAGGACTTCCAAGAACGATGGCACTTCTGGGTGGAGCAGGGTATTGAGTGCTTTGTCTTACTCATGATCTACCCTCTGGGATCTAACGAGATGGACACAGAGTGATACTGGTCTACAGAAACAGCACTGGGAAGCAGCTTACAGTCCAGCCGTCTCTAGCGGCACTGAAAATGGCTCAAGCTCCAGCTCAAAGTTCATGTTTCCAACACCACACTTAAGGGCTCGGTCCTGAAGACCCCAGGGAGAGTTCTAGCCATTCCAGGGAGTTTCAGGCAGGATGAACTCATCTGACTAAAGACACTCAGAGCGGGTCTCGGCGGTGACCGGCGTCCCTCGATGTCACCCAGCGCACCTCCTCCCCCCGCCACGCCGCCCACGCGGCTCAGAGGGTCGCTCACGTACTGAAAAACCTCATTCCAACATCAGAAGACTTCCATTCGAGACGGACGATCCCGCGCCTTCCGTCACCAACACTCGCCCCACCAGCGGCCTCCAGCCCAACTCCGCGAGGACTCGTCCACCTTCGCTTCGGGTCGGCCGCCGGCTCAGCCTGCGGCGGCGACCGTCCCTGTGCCACGCCAGGCCGAGCTGCCAGGTGAACCCGAGACGTCTGCCACTTGCTGCGCTCCTCGAGAGGAATCGACCTCTGGAAATTCAGCTGCTGCTTATTGCGTCTACCTCTGGCTGGAGCCACGCTGGGTCTGGCTCCCTCCTCCGCTGCCGGCCTTCTGAACTACTCAGAACACGGACTTTTTCCCTAGAGCCGGGCGAAAAGGTTGTGCCGGCGATGCTGCGGCTCCTGCTAGACCCGCCCGGGACCAGCTGCGGTTCGTCTCTCCCGGGCAGGAGCCTCCCGCTCCCACCCCAGTGGCCCCAGCTGAGTTAAACGCAGCCTCTTCCACCGCAAGGGGCTTCTCCATCCCCTCCCCTCACACCCCACGGCTATCCCCTTGCCATCCCGGATTGACTCTGGTTTCCGTGGGGTCAGAGCCCGACCTTACAGATCATTGAGGCAGGACTCACGCAAGGACAGGAGCAGGGGAAAAAAAAAAAAAAAAATCTCGGTCCTCAGTTTGGAGAGTTTGGCAGCATTTGTTTATTTTTAACGGATCGCCCCCACCACATTTCAGAGCTTTTCCTGTTGTGATCGTTAGAACTTTTAACTGGATCATAAATCTTTTATTAACATTTGGTATTATACTAATTAAAACTGTTCCATATATGTATTATTAATTTCTCCGGCGCTTCTTGCAAGGGTGACGTTTTTAGCTGGCTTAGCAGAATGCACCATAGTAAATAAGGAGAAACTCATTTCCAGGCAATTAGGCTTGCAGAAAAATAAGTTTCTTAATGGAGGGCACGATCATTACAAATTTTACCTAAATAAACAGGGTTTCTTAATGGTAACTCTTCAAGCTAAGTAAACAGATTGGTGTGGTAATGTCCTAAGCAATACTTAAATGTAACTGTTTAATAAATTGGTAAATTACTCATTTCATCTTAGAACAAAATGGTAATACTGTAGTAATAACGTAGTATATATTCTGTAAATATGAAGCATTATCACTTTAGCTCTGAAGAAATCACCACAGTGATATGTCAGAATTGATCTAAAACTGCAGCATTTTATCTCAAGTTTATTACCCATTTTTGAGAATCGCTGAGATTTTCAGAGCATAATGGCAATAAAAGAAGAATTTAAAAAGCGCTTAAATGTGCATAAGTTAATCAGAGGTATCCTCGGGGGGAAAAGGAAATTTGGTAAAACATGAATTATAAGCATCATTTAAACTTACTTTGGACACTAGAGATAATAAATGGCACCATAATTTAGAAATAGCTTTTAACATCAATGACTGTAAGTGGCACTTTACTGTTCATAAGAATTGCAAAGCAACGGTGCTGAGGCCAATTTTATTAGCCATTTTTTTCTTTATAAAAGCAATCCAACCATTTCCAAACTGAGCAGACAGGAACAAGAGTTACGTGTTAATATGCAAAAGGCATTTGAGTTTGGCTTTTTTTTTTTTAAATAGCCGGCAATAAATTCACCAAAAGATACAGTCTGGAGACAGCTGAACGATCATTGAAGAAGAATAAAGCTTTCTCAGAGTTTACATATCTGGGAAGAGCGGAGAAGAGGAGGAAAAGGAGGGAGAGAAAATTGTTCTTACATCCCCATTGGCAGGGGAACGGTCGCAGCGCTTCCGAAGCGGAGGGCGGCAGCGCCGGAGGAACAAGCCTTCTCCTCGCCAACTCCCCAGGAGCCAGGGAGCGTCCGAGGAGCGCAGCGGCCCACGCGACGCCCCCCCAACACGTCTCCTTGCCCCCCCACGGAGCAGCCCACCGCGCCTCTTTCAGAGCCACCAGTTATCAGCCCTCGCACCAGTACATTTTGGCCAGGCGGGACAAGAGCCCCTTTGAGCGAGCGGCAGCACACGCGCGTTATGGGGAGGGGGGAGCTCCCGGCTGCTGTGCTGGGGGGGCTGGTGCTGGGGGGATGTCGCGTCCCAGCCTGGCCCTGGGGAGCAGCGACCCCCCCCCCCAGTATCTCGCTGCAGGATCTTCTTCCGACACCCCCTGCCCCCCGCGCCGTGCCGTGCCGGCGGGCAGCGAGCAGAATAGATGCGAGCACGGGGCTTTAGCCGGCCGGCGCCGCGCGTGCACGCTCACGGAATTGGCAAGCAAACCGAGCTCAAGAATTAAAATTTACTTTAATTGTTTTCAGAGTAATCCTGTGGCTCGCGAGTAAGGGAGATTAATATTCTCGAGGCTTTCTGTGTCTGAAGAACCCCAGATCCTTGACGCATGAAGTAGCCCTGCTTGGCAGAATGGGTTGTTAACTCTGAAACTCAGGAGAAAGCAAATATCTATATTTTAATTATTTCACTCCTGGCCACTTTAGCATAATCAAGATCTAACTGCAGTCCTTATCCCACATTGCCAAACTGACTCCTCCACGCTTTCAGAGCTGCTGGGAGTCTCCGCTCTCCACTTTGTCCCCCAACAGCTTCTGGGACGTGAAGTGGTCACGCACCATCCCTAAGATAAAATAAGAGTAAGGTCACTTGCATTATTTCCTGGGGAAACAAATTCAAGCCATACTGGTAACGGACCGTTGCTAATTTTATGGCGATGTTGGGAAGATTAATTCAACCCCTAAAAGAAAACCCCCAGCATGAAAACGGAAGCTGTACAACAGAATACGTAAGAAGCGGGGAAGCATCACTCTGATTCATGAGAGCATCCTCGGCTCCAGGACTTTGTCTTGGCCTCCAGGAAAGCACATTTCCAGTGGGAGAGACCCCTCTGGAAGTAAACAGAGAGGATGGGAGCAGTTCTGGTTGTTGACTTGAACGAAGGGAAGCCGGGAGGTGAAGTAAACCGGAGTCTCCTACGTAGGACTCGGAAATGGCAGCTTCGAGCAAAGAGTGTGCCACCGGTCCAACGGCTAGAAGCTAAAATTATACAAATTCAGGCAAAAAAACGGGAACAAGAAATAAATTTTTACTGAGACTCTATTTAGGCACTTAAATTTTGAATCGATTCTTCATCACTAGGAAGGTTTCATTCAAGACTGGATCACTTTTTAAATGAATTATCTTAGCTCAAATAAGACTTTATTCAGGAGGAACGCAATACCTGTATTATTAGACACTGAATTAAGATGACCTTGCCATGGAACAATTCTACCTTTTAATTTACTCTTCATAATTAAAAGCAAATCTCTAAATACCTTAAGCTGATTTTTTTAAGCATCCATTTAAATCTTCCTGTTGCTCTAAGCGGACGTCTGAAAACACCAGAGGTAGGTACCAAAAAACTCCTAACCCTGAGATTCCTCAAAACCTGGCAACACATTTTTAATTAAAGAACTCAAGCGCTGCGCTCCGCGAGCTGGGGAAGCTCAGCTAAAGGGGCGAGTCTTGCAGCCCTTTCCAGGACCAGTTTAAGACTGGAGACTCAGGGGGACAGGAGGACGGACAGACAGGCTTCCCGGAGACGCTGGGCCCCCCGGGAAAGGTGCTGCACCACCTTCAGCTCCCAGCAGCAGCTACTCCTGCGAAACCAGCTCTCCCATACCGTATCTGGCACCAAAACGAGCAACGTGGAGCTTGGCTTTCGCATGAAGACAGCAGCGTTTCCAGCTCCTCTTTTTTTTTCTTCCGCATTAGTGGATATTTTGGCTTGTCGCATCAGAAGCGAGCCTATTTTGACGCAGCTATAGAACCCACATATTTGCATTCAGATCCGTGTTTGCCCACGGCATCCGTAAGCGGTACAGACCCGAGGGACCAGCTCCGGCACTGCACTCCGGTGGCACACAAAGCCCACGCCGGGGGGGGGTAGGTGCAAGCCTAGCCAGCCAAAAATGTACGGCTCGGTCCGGCCTCTTAGCCAGATCCGCAAGCCCGCTGCCTTCCCGGCTCCCCACATATGGCTGTCAGTCTAGACAAGCATTTGTACACGCCATCAGGAAAACTCAACGCATGCGGTTATGAAGACGAAAACTCAAACCAGAAACGTGCGCTGAAGCACTTGGCAAACCAACAGGATTGTGAAACGGTACCCGTGAGCCAGATTTTCAGTAAAGCAGAACAGTTCTCTGAAAGCTCTGTCCCGGCGTACGAGCGACGAGCTCCGAAAACAGACTGGTACAGCAAACATCAGGACGCGGCCAATTCCTCGTGCCACGTTGAATCAGACAGGCCCTGTTGTTCCTAGCTGGCACTGGCAGAGAGAGAGAGGAGAAAAAATTCCCCATCGGTTCTCCCTGAGTTACGGCAGGGCCGATCGGAAGCGAACGGCCCGAGTTTATTGGCGTTATTCCGAATTGACTTTGGCCTCTAAGCCAGGGCTGACTGTCGCGCGAGCACTTCGCCCAGGCGCGGGAGGCTGGATCCTCGGCTGCTTTCAGGCGCTCTCAGTCCATTCACTCCCCGGCAAGAACGATGCCAATTCAGATCAAACCCTATTGTACAATAATGACATTCGGAGAGCACAAGCCAAGTGCTGAGAGCAGCTGAGCTCTCACTGCCTGGTGGGTTCAGGAAGAGTTACAGGTGTAGGATTTGGCTGGGCTGCTTTGGGGTTTTTTTTTTTTTCCTCATCTATTTTCATACCTCTTTGAGCCTTCGAT
>JAVJGG010000043.1:2985367-3013379 GCA_035590195.1 Aviceda cuculoides
CAGCTCCAGTCGCCGCAGCCATTCCTGGGAAGCGGAGGAGCGACGGGGATGGTCTCTCTCCTGGGCATGTCCCAGCACCACGGAAAATGAAATTCCCGTCCGGAGGTGGTCGGCTGAGCCAGGACGTTATTTAGTGCCTGGGAGCGGTGAAGACGGGGCGGTGGCGTGGGCTGGTGGGTAACGGCATGCGGAGGGACTTCAGCTCCTCCCCACCAAGGGGCCCTGGGGGTTCCCCGAGGACAAGCACGCTACACGGGTGCAGGGAGAAGTGGTCCCGGTTCGGATCAGACCCCAGCACTGGGCAGCTGGAGACCGAACAGAGAAGGACCATTCCCTGCAGCGGCCTCAGGCGTCCCTGCCACCCTGTCATCCTCCCACCACCCTGGGGCCGACGACGGACGGCACAGCAGGGACCCAGGGCAGCCCACAGATTTAAATCTGGCCGCACCCCGAGAGTGTCCCGTGCCACCGTGTCCCGTGCCACCACGTCCCACGGGCTGAGGGGGATGCGCAGCCCCGACGGGCGCACGCAGCATCCCTCCACGCAGCTCAGCCACTCTGCTGTCGAGTAGCCTCACTTAAATGTTTACTGTCCAAATCTAGCGCGGGCCAAATGATCCATTACGCTTAATTTTATTTTTTTTTTTGAATGTTTACCATTAATTATTTTTAAAATGAGGCATTTTCTTCCGAAGGTGAGAGGGACAGGTCTCTGGGCACGAGACCAAGAGAAACCACTGCGGAGCTCCGCCAGCCTTTTCAAACCGGTAGGCAGCGTTTTATAATACCGGGCCGTTAATTGATGGTGCATTACTGCGCAGTTGCTACCGAGCTGCCGAGCGCAGCCGCCCCGGAGCGGGGGGCCGCAGCGGGCCCGATGCTCTGGCGGGAAACCCGGGGACAGGGAGGCCCCTTCGGACGCGCCGGGCGCTGCCGGTCGGGCTCCAGCAGCCGCTGCGAGGCTGCAGGGGGGCCGGAGGGATGCCGATAAACCCCCCCTGCGCCCGCCGCGGCCGCTCACGAACGGCGGCGATGCCCTGCCCGGCTGGGGAGGAGAAACCACCCCAGAGCTGGGGAGCCCCGCACGCGCTTTCGACAGCCACACGGCCTGCAGCCGCTACGGGTATTCGCTGGCCCCGTACCTCCGTTCGGCTGCGGTTCTGCATTTCCAGCTCCTCTCGCGTCGCCCCTTCCCCAACGCTCCGGGCGTGCGGGTGCTGGGCTGCGTCCCCCCGGCCCGCTGTCCTGCTGGGTACCGCTCCCTGGGGGTCGGGAAGCTCCAGTTCCTCCAGAGGCTCCTTCCTTCGGGGCCCGGGACCAGCAACGGGCGCGGCGACCCTCACCCGAGGTACTGCCCGACAGCTTGGAGGGAGAAGGCTTCGACCAGCGTCTGGCCTACAGCTCGGGTCTTCGGCAGCAGCTTTATGCTGATAATTCAGATAAACCCTCATTCTTTAAAGGATGCTAAAGGCCGTGTCGGCTCTCGCGTTATCAAACCCCGCCGTTGTCCTCGGACCCTCCTTTGACATGCAGGATGCCTCCTTTAACTTTCTCGCTGCGTGAGAAAGTAGCCGCGGATGCCGAGATGTTTCCGCTGTAGCTCCTGGCCTTGGCAGCGGATCTCGGAGTGGGCAAGGCCAGCCGTGTTCTCCACAGCCTTTTCTAGATGGCTACCGCTGCGTAAACCCAAGCGATTTTTGAGTGTTTAGCGTGCCACCGATTATGTACAATTCACGTGGAAGTCAGCACGACAGAGGACACGAAGAAGTTGTTCTTCAGCCCCAGAAGGAGCATCCTCGCGGGGCCGGCAGGGTGATGCCGGTGTTCGGGCTGGAGAGGGACACGGGTACCCTGCGTCCTGGCATGGGAAGGGGAAAGGGAAAGGGAAAGGAAAGGGGAAGGAGAAGGGGACGGTCACGAGCAGCTTACGTGCAACAAGCTGCTGCCGGAGCTCTCTGCCTGCACCCAGCTGCGCCCACCCGGGGGGGGGACGCGTGGGGCAGGCGGGGGTTGAGGTCCGCACGCCGGAGGGTGACGCGGTCCTGACCCTCGTACCTTCTCCTGCAGGGCCCCGTGAGCCACCGCGGGTCCTCCTCGTCGGGGCTGAGCCCCCCTGGGTGGGGGCCACCGCGGCCAACGGGCCCCAGGACAACGCGCCGGCCCCGCTGCCCCGTGCCGGTGACGGAGAGGGACGCCGGGGCGTCACGCCGGCGGCCGTGCTCCGGCCGGCACCTTCCTCCCCGGGCAGCAGCGCCGGGGTCGGGCGCTCGGCTCTCGGTGGTCAGCAGAGCGGGGCCAGGGTTTTGTCAGCCCTCCAGAGTTAAATCAGCTGCTCTTTTTCGGAGGCAAGAGCTCTGGCGCTGCGGAGCCTAAAGGTCGTTCCCCTCTGCCCCTTCCCTTGAGGTCCTGGCTCCAGCTGGGGAGAGCTTCACCCCACGCGGGCAGAAGGGGAGGGCTGGGGGGCCCGAGGTCCGCCCTCAGCAGCCCTTTTCCCATCCGCCAAGGTGCGTTCCCCGTAGCCCTCCACGGAAGAGCGAGAGGCACCAGCTCCGCCAGCGGAGGCTGACCGGCCGAAGGCGGGCGCGACGCAGCTCCTCGTCCTTCGCATCCCGCTGGGTGGAAACAGTTAAACCCTACGCAGAGAGCAAACAGTTCAAGGTGGCTCGCGTTAGCGGCTTCAATTCAGGTTTCAAAGCACACCTTCGTGGGGCTGGTAACCTTAACCCTCCTGTTAAAAAAGCTGAAACTTTCTTTTCGTTCAGAAGCAACGCGTGGGTCCACCAAGGCCGGAGACTAGACGGGCTGGGGAGGGTACGAGGGAGCGCTGGGGAAGGGGAGAGAGCACGGAGGGCGACGGGCGGATGGGGCTCAATTTCCTTCTGCCGTCTCCCATAAAATCAGGCTGCAGCGAAGCCGACGGGGAACGTCCCGGTACCGTGGGCAAACCCTGAAAGGTGCGAAGACATCTGGTCCCCCCGCGCCGCAGCGCCGGCCCCAGTGGAAGGAGGAGGCTGGGAGGTAGCGCGGGTCCGGGCGTAAACCCGGGAAAGCAGCCGGTGTTCCAGCCTGGCTTCCTTCTCTCTTCCATTCTCATTTCATATACCAACACGCAGCTGCTGCCAGATTTTTCTACTAAATATGACTTTTGTTGGGCAAATTACATTAGGATGGATGCCACAGGTATCCATTAAGGTTTATTTATCGTGATACTGTTTGGATCTCATGCTTATAAATAACTTATGTTATGGCTTTTGTTTGTAGAAATGTAACTTACATATTTTATTATGCTTTCTGTAAACCTCAAAAAGAACGTTGTCAAAGCGGCACCTCTTAACAGCCGTCTAAACTATGGTACATAAAATCTACACTAACATTATTTTTTAATACGGCAAGGAAGCGTGTTATCCCTCTACAGTTTGAAAGGTTTGCTGTCATCATAAACTCGTACTACAATAAAACATTAACAAGTCTAAGGAATGATTTTGTAAGGTGTGCATATGCTGGTGGCGGAGTTTCTTGAAAGCCTCCTTACGCAAGCAGGGCAAGGCATTAAAACTTTGCGTTTTCCCCAGAAAGTCGCCTTTGCCTGCTCGAGCAAGCAGAGCCCGACTCGCAGGAGGCTGCTCCAGGGGTGGTTCGCTCTCCCTGGCAGAGGGGCAGGCACTTCCCTGGGATTCAGCAGCCGGTGCTTTTCACCATGGTGATACAAAATGCATTTTGGGGAGAATCAGGGCTATTTTACAGTCCCAAATTGTTCGCATCATCGGACAGGTTCGCGTTGGTTTCTCGCGATGAAATCACTCAGAGTCTGAGTGGCATCTCCTTTCTGACGTTTCCCGTTCCGTTGTTTCCACTTTTTTTTAAAACGGAAAAAAATTCCAAACCCCTTAAGGCAATTATGTCTTTTTAAAAAACGTGTGAGGCATTGCGTGTGCTTTGTGGACACACAGGGAAATTCTGGGCTGTACCCGCTTTGACAGTGCCCTTTAAAAAGCTGAGAGTAAAGACTCTCAACAAAGAATCTGGAGTCATAAAACACACTATTTGCTATGCTATCCATTTCCTAACCTAAAAGCAAGCGTATTTATACGACCAGCTACTCTAAATAAAAGTTCCTGTTGTCAATCGTTAACCAAGGCTGAAAGGCTGTTCAAACACATGCCTTGCTTTGCCCAGTGTATAAGATGCTCTTTAGAATCCCACTTGGAAGTTATAACAAGGGACGTGTCAGGAGGGGAATTTCAGGAGCGTACTGGAGCGCTGCGGGGAGTCAGCAGCCGTGTATTAAAAGCCCGAGTGCCGCCTTCGGGGGGCTCACGTCCCCTCCTTTTGGAAATGCCAAGCTTCGGCTCTCGGCAGAGCGGCCAATTTAACCAGTAAACGGGCCGGCCTGTGAGCACGCAACGCCGACGGCATGCACCCACTCTTTATTTCCACCGCATGACAAAGAAAACGGAGCCCCAGAACGCAGCAGCTTTCACCCCAGCCCTCAGCGGGGGGCTGCGGGAGGTTTGTGGGGCAGCGCGACGGCCGGCGAGGAGGGGGCAGAGCCGGGCACCCAGCCCAGCACCCACGGCCAGGCCACGGGGGGAACCTCTCCCCAAGCCCCCGCTCGCTCGGGGACCCGCACCCGCGCTCAGCGGTTCGGTTCTGCAGCTTTTAAAAAGCGACTTAGCAGCAGATTCCAGTTTCCTTTAAGGACCAAAATGGAAAGTTAACGACGGCACCGGTTCCCGCGTGTTTGACCTGCTGGTAACGATCACACGCTTCCCGCGAAGTTTTCAAACCTGGGCACGCGGCGTCAGGTCGCAGGTAAGAGCACCCCAAACCTGCAGCTCTTTAGTAACCTCAACTGATTGTTTTCTCCAGTGCTCGGCGCTCCTGGAAATCAGACCCTTTGGCTGCAGATTAAAAACCTTCTCCAGCTGAGCTTAAATGTAAACGGAAAACTGCTTAACAAAATTACTTCCGCTCAGATTTAGTTCCTGCAATTTAAAAATGTGCAGAAAAGTAACAGTTGCAAAGAAAAAAAATGGAAAAAAGCTGTAAGAAATACAGGTATGAACTTTTCCTCCCTGTTGGCCACAACTAAAAATTCCCATTCTTATCTAAACAGCAGTGAAATATTACTAAGTATGCAAATGTAAGCAAGCATGAAAAACACATGCAATCCATTATTTACATAAGAAAAAAAAAAAAAAAAAGAAAAACCCAATTCAAACCCAATACCAGTAGTTTGTAATTGCACGTAACAGTTTTCCTACACGATAAACTAACTGGCTTATTGCCTTAATAGTTCTAGTTTATGTTACATCTTGCTTCAGTGCATTTACGTATTTCCTCAGCCCACACAGGACCTGCCCACCACAGAACGACGCTAATTGTTCCCCAAAAACCTGGGTGGCAAGTGCGAGCTTTGGACTGGAGGCAGGATTTTGTCCCAGTACACCCCGACCTCTTCACGATCTCTGGGAGGTGAAGACAAATCTGCTGAATTTGCCGTTTCGGACGCATGCGTTCGTTCATCCTCGTTGTGCCACACGCCGTTTAAATACGGGCTGTAAGTCTCGGTAACTATCTGCTTTCTTTTTTGTAGCGGTGGATAGATTTTATTCTTTTCAAACAGTATTTTAACAGCTTTATTTTCTTCTGTGTTTTTTTCACTTTCCAAAGACCTGGAAAATACGTACTTGTGAAATTAAAATCTCATCGGTACTTCATTAAGGCTTGCTCCATCATCTCTTTATTGCGTGCGACATTCTCAGTTTTCTTGCTATACTTTATAGCCTAAACCGCTCCTTTTTAGTCTTCTACTTTGCTGTCCACATTGTCATTAACCACCAGTGCTGAAAAGAAATATGTAACATTTTGTAGAAAAATAGTAATTTTATTATTTCAAAAAGATGTCATATAAAATTTGTACTGGCTTTCATCTAATTTTCAAACAAATATGACCTCAGAGTGAGCTCTGAGTTTTTAACTGAAGAGATATTACTTACTACTATGTGTAGAACTGAAAATCATTAACTGATACAAGTTTAGAAGGAATGCATATTTATTTTGTTCTTTGGTTAAGTACTGTTTCTACACTGTTTCATAAAGATAAAATAACAGGAAAATAAATTTTGATAAGAAAGGCTGAAAACGTTCTTCAAACTAAGGCTCATTTTCCGCTGTTTTCACGATTATAAATCCTTGCATTTAGGCCAGAGATATAAAAAGGCAGAAGATATCTTAAAAAAATAGCTTTCACAAGGGTCAAAAAATCTATCTAACAATATAACAGGGTCCGAAAACTTTCAGAGTTGGTTTATTAGTCAGTGCTCTGTTTCCAAAGTCATTGTCAACTCATCATATCTAAACTGCCGGGATCCGAGGCCCCTTCGCTGCGCAGAGCTTCAGCCACGTCTCTTCGGAAGACTGACATATTCTGAGTGAACCTGGGAAAAAGAAAACCCAAACCTTTGGTTAAAGGAGACCCGATACCCAGAAATGTATTTCAAGAGTCGGTAAAAAGAATCACTATAAGGTACATTTTAAATTGAAATAAAACCAGAGGAAAACTCACAACCAAAATCACTAGGCGCCCTCAAAAACCGGTCCTATAAAATAACTGTGAGCATATAAACGCGTGTGGGCAGCATTATGAACTCAGCCTACCACCAGTGCGAAACATCTTAAAAGTCAGCTGGGAAACGAATGCAACGAGAAACCTTTCCGTCCCGCGTGACCGGGACACGTCCCTTCTCCCAAACCTCCAGCAAAGGGCTCTTCGGGGCACGGCCGGATGGCCGCCACGGCCGGGCTCTGCCAGAGCCACCCTCCTCCCCGGGGGTGTCGGAGTTCAGCCTGTCGCTCAGTGAAACCCGGTACCAGCACCCATCTGGCACGGAACGGATTCGCGGAACCATTCCCCGACGGTCCGCTACTGGCAGGTGTAGGACGTGAAATCCGTCCGGCGGCATCGCACCTGAGGCTGAACGACGAGTCTGACTCAGCTTGTGTGACAGCCCAAATCTGATCTACTCCCTTCTCTGTCCTTACCTGAAGAGTTTAATTGCCATGTATCGCATCTCATGTATGGATTTAAAAAAAACCACCAAAACCCAACCCAAAAACCACGCACAAAAAAAAAAAAGATTTGAAATGCCAGGCATATATTGCGCCCTACGCTTAGGGTTTTTCAAATGTTCTTTTGTTTGCTGCCTCAACGCTCTTCGCTTTGATTGGGTCAGACTTTGCTGGCTCGCTCCGGCGACGCTAACGAAGTTTCCCGAAGAACGGCTCCTTAGGGCTCCTCCCTGCGAAGGGCTGTGAGGACAGGCGTCGCCAAGCCGGTGGGATCTCCGCGAAGGTCCCTTTGCGGGACCGGGGTAACGGTCCTGCCCGCCTGCCGCCACTCTACTCTGCTTTATGGTATGGCTAGCAGCAGCGTGGTAAGCTGGAGCTCGCTCTGTGTGGAAATGCAGGATGCAATTAGGAGTTTGTTCTTTATTCCTGAGTTTTTACGTTTGTGCTTATTTCCTTACTAATGGAAATTGATTTCTGCTCGATTTTAAACAATCGCAGTTATAAGAAGCCTCCTGCTCCACGGGATAAATCTGCGAAGGATTACAGGTCGAGAGCTGAAACCAGAAAAGCCATCGTATTAACTCATGCTGCTTGTTGGGGAGGCGATGGCTCAAAAGTCTTCCCAAGTTAGACAGGCGGATGCTACGGAGCCAGACGAGCTGCTCGTTCGACCCGGATCCCTCTACCCCCTCACGCCCGCGCCCATCTCTCCCTGCCTGCCCTTCCACAAAAGCTCTCCGAGAGCTTCCGCACCACTGCCTACCCGAGAGTGCTCCGCAGTGCCTCCGGATGAAAATCCTCCTGAAATCCACGGATATTTGAAGCCGGCACTTGCCAAACCTAGCGCCTGCCGGCAGCCCAAGCGAGGGCAGCCTCCGTCCCTGCCCTGCCCGGGCAGAGCGGAGCGCCGGACCCCCCGCGCTGCCCCCCGCTCCGCCGCCGGCCCATCCAGCTTCCCTGCGCCTGGGCTGGATCCGCAGGGATCCCCCTTCTCTCCTTCAGGTCCGGAGTTCTAGAGGAAGGCAGCTCAGAGAGAACGCACACCAAAGGACGTTCTTCTCAGAAGGCAACGTTATCTTAAGGACTGCTTGCCTCCAGCGAACACAAATAGATACGGAACTAAGAAATGACCTGGTTGTAAGAACGAGTTTTACTCAGTTTTTAATTTTTTTTTTTCCAAATCCTGAAGGACTGTTGAGGCAAATGAAACCCCTTGGCATTTACAGCTCTAAGGTCTGACTACGTCCTACAGCTTGCCACTGTCAGCTCAGTTTTTCTTTGTTTTAAGAGGCATTCTCCTCCTTCCCAGTGGCTTCTTGCCTTTTCGCCAGGTTTTCTGCTGATCCATAATACAAGTTCCACAGAAAGTCTGTCTGATTTATTAGTGCCATGGATGTGATCTCTGTGCTTCTCTGGGTTTGCTTCCGAATTCCCCTGTCTCTGGCTACCATCCACAGTCAGGCCATAAGGAACTTACACCTTTGGTACCAGAATTTAATAGGAAAATGAAACAAAATTGTGGAGACCATAATTATTGCAAAACTATTGAAGAATTAAATAAGTTCAACGTAAATTTCACACCAACGAACAGAGAAGAAGTCGGAGAAATAAAATCACAAAATGGTTTTATCCACTACTTCCCTCCAAACCCCTTTCCAGTTTGTTTAAAGCTTCCCAGGAAGTTCCACAGTCTGGGCTTAGATTGTGTCTCTGTACTTCTCCCGGTTTGCTTTGGTTGAATAACGCGCATGGAAGAGAAAACGCAGCTAGCTAGTAACAAAACCCTAGCGTGAACATTAAATGCAGACACACTCGCCATTTCTTTTGTGAAGGCTTCTATTCTGTTTTTCAAATGAGGGCAAGATTGGGCGAATTTGTGATTCATGTTAAAAGAAAAAATAATCCTCGCCTCATTTATCTACAATGCCTAAGTGGCCCCGCTGGATCCCTTCTCGTTCTGCCATTTCACGAGCAGTCGCTTGACCCCAACACCAGCAAGAAAAGGCTCTGTCAGAGCAACAGCACCGCTGGAGGCCAAAGTGGGTGTTTTCTCAGGAGGTTTTAAGGTTGGAAAAAGGAAGCTCCAAGGCTCACCTGCTGAAACGAGGCAGTTTTTCCCAAGTGAAAAAGCAGCAGCTGCAGCAGCCTGGCAAACCTTGACTTTGGGATTCAGTTAGGAAATACATTTCTGACCAAGAAAACAGATAATGATCAAAAGTTCAGGCTCTACCTGTTAAACCTAGGGATGAATTCTTCGATAGGGTATTATCTTTCTTTTAAAAAGAACTGCAGTTTAAGGCCACCTGGAATACTTCCTATGTTAGAATTTTTTCCAGCTGAAGTTTCCATTTGTCTTTAATTTTTTCAGCTTCATTATATGTTACGAACTTACCTGTCTCTGTTCTTTACCAAAAGGTTTTGCTCGACTCCTTCCATGAGATTCCTGAAGCAGTGGTCAAGGACTTCACGTTTGCTGTCAGGCTGGCTGGTTATCAAGGTTGCCCTTAGTTCACTGAAGTACTACGATAGCAAAGCAGAGGATATTAAAGATGAGGTTTGGAAATTTAAACCCCGAGTGACTCACCTACCCCTGGAGGGCTCTCGAGGGCTCTCTCAATCGGGTGTCAGACGCTGCCTTCCGAACTGCACCAGCAGTAGGTCAGTGGTACTTCAGGACTCAAGTTTAGCGGTAACGGGTGAGGTGCCGCTTTACCAGCGGGTGCTGGCCACCCTCCCAGCTCCGATACAGAAAACCACCTGCGAGAGGCGGCAGAAACATCCCTGGCTACTTTTCAAGTCTTTTCGGAATGGTGCAAATTCGTGCACTTTGCTGTGGGCTCTAATCGCTTCGGTGCTGCGATGAGACAGACTCGCCTTCGTTTCTGTAGAAGCTAAGTCATCTATATGATTCTCTATATTACTATTCCCATTATATTCTGGCAGACCTGTAGACTAGTTAAAATAGAACTTTTTATCACCTTAGGAAAATTTTGGCTTAGTCTGGAAATAGGGAACAGGAGGGGACCTCTAGTGTTATCCACTAGCCTCCTACTACAGCCAAGCAAGTCATATAATCCTGTTTAGTCTTTATTATATTGGCTGTGTCAGTCAAAGTCTTATGGCCTTGGGCGTAAGCACATCCATGGTATAAGCACTGATACAGACAATTATTCAGAGGAGAATGAACCATTCTGATGGACCTGTGCCCAAGTACCTGGCAAAGTTTCTGAGGAGTCTGATATTGCAGTCAAGAGGAATGTTGCCAGCATTCCCCAAATTTCAGGTGTATAACAAGATAACTTGCTAAAGGTAGGCTGAAAATCAGTTTTTAGTATGCAAAATTTAGTACATTTTTGAAGTTAATGTAACTTGTAGGGTGTCACACAGAGTATCAGAAAACACAGAAGTCTGGGATTTGTTTGCCAGATTTTTTTAAAACCTTTAAGAGGTTTAAACCTTAAACAAATCTCAAATTAAACACACATCTGCCCCATCAAAATTACAGCTCTTCCGTACACACAGAAAAATATGGGATAACAAAAGAAAATGTAGTAAAACTGAAACACTAACGCTAAGCCCTGACAACTCAGCAGGATTATAGAAAGTGTTCGCTTTAATGTCTGCTGGGCAAATTACTTGCCCTCAATCCAGTTCCTCTCAAACCAGAAACATCCTGTACTGGGCATCCTTGCTGACCACTGCAGCCGTACTGGAAGTGAAGGCAGCCGCTGACCAAACAGCTGGGTCCCAAACTACTTAGGAACTCAAAACTGAACATCACCTGGGAGCTGGTGGAGATGAAATACCCGCCCGCGACGGACACGCGCCCAGAAGCCCCGTCTCAAGGTGACCAACGCAGAGTTCAACGCGGAGAAGGCCACAACCCGGAGATCTTACCCGGCATCCGCAAGTTGTTTTCAGAAAAGAGGCATTTCCAAGAACAACTCCAGTCACCCTCGTCATGGGAATATTAACAGTATGCTCAAGTAACAGCAAGGAATACCATCTCGGCCTCCCATTAAGGAGCACAGCATCCCGCGGCATCGCTGGTGCAACGCAGGGAGCTGTTCCGAGCCCTGGGGTTTCTAGGGCTTCTCTGCAATAACATCACTTCTGCCCGTACCCCCGAGCGCCCGTGTTTTTGGTTGAAGGCCAGCAGCAAGCAAGGAGGAGACACGGTTGCCACATTACCGGGATACAGAGGGCTGCTTCTGCCGGCCGCTCGTCCCTAGGATTTAAATCAAACTGGCCGCTGCACTTCAGGATGGCAACGATGTCGGGAGCCATGTGCAACCATCCCATTCCATACCAAGCTGATGCTCTCGCAAAAGATTTAGCGTGGGTTTTTTTTAGGGTGGGTTCTGAGTATGATTCCCGTTTTGGCATAATTACTCCTATTGGTGCAGGCATGTATAAATCCCAATTTTTCTGAGTCCCCAAGGAAGCCTGATGCCTTCCCTCTGAGATGAATTACAGGCGAAGAAGATCTCATTAAAACAAAAGAAGAAGAGAACGAGCAGTAAAACACGGTAAATGCGTGCTTGCTATCTCAGGAACTGTAGAGACAGAGACCCTACCTGAAATAGAGGAACCCATTTCCAATAAATAAACCAGCCGTGCACTGAAATGATGCACAAGAAAAGATGACTTTTACAGCCATATATAAGCACGTGTCCTACTTTTTCCAAACACAAAATAAATAACCTCGATGCAAAAGGGGCGATACAAATATTGTAAATTCTATTTCCTGTTCTCCACCCTTCCGGAAGAAATGTAAGACTTGTTCGTAAGTAAAGGTGCTTATACATATCCATGTCTGCTAAGCAAAACACATAATCATTAGAACTAGTCTAATTTCAGTAAAAAGAATATTCTGCCAGTCACAAATTTATTCCTTATGATTTACAGCTCCATGGTTTTATCTTCAAGTGAAATATTTAATTTCTTCTTATACCGAAGCATCAAAACCAGATAATTAATATGGAGTCAGGCTAATACTTAAACGCTATAAATCAGAAGCATTATATAAACAAAAGTGTCGTCTTGAACAAGATTGGGAATGCACAAAACTACTTATTTCCCACTTTTATAATGATGCAGTGACTCAGAGCAGATAGAAAATGATTAGTTTTCCTTCCAAAGTAGGAAATATTGCTTCCATCTGTAAAGTATAATATTGTGATGTCATAAAGTTTTCCTAAACACTGAATTTGCCCTTATTCCCTCTCAATCATTTTAAAAGAACTGCTCTCTCTTATAGAGCTTGGATTTAAATCACAATAACACACCAAGAAGATGAATGACAGTGCTATTGGATATGGCTAAAATTGGATCCTTCAGCACAGGTGAATGATGAGACAGCGCTTCTCTTCTTGATATATTTTCTTCTTCTATTAGTTTCCTTCCATAGCTGGGATTTCAGTTTGAATTTTAATGTATGCGGTTGCTGCTAATCTTAGTGTCTTATTTTTTTCCAGCACCCTCTTATTGTATAGACAATTCATTCTCCAAAGCAGTAATACACTGAGGCTTGTGACTGCCCAAGAGATAAAGCAATTCAGAATAAAGTTAGAGCTGGCTCTGAAGTATGGCGAATACAACAGGTCAATATCTTCAGAAACAATGCCTTGCCATACAAAAAATGCACACATTTAGATCAACTCGCATTCATTTACTCAGATGGTTTCCATTTCAGACAATATTGTCTCTATTAAGTCACCAGGGAAACATGATGGGTATATCCAAATTCATAGTTTCAGGTTTTATTGAAAGGGCAAATTGCAGAGTATTTCCTGGTTTACAGAATCTGCCACAGATGCACGCAATCCAAATTGCAATCAATGCGAGTACTTAAGTGTAAGCGCTCAGATAATACCCCCCAAAGCTAGTTGTTCCTGTGAAACCTTTCAGAAGAAGAAATTGGTTAACTATTTTTCTAGGAAGCAATTTTTCTGATGTGATTTCCACAGTGTTCTTGTTTCATATTTCTATCTAAAAGCCAGATGAGCTTGCATAACTTCTATTCCTGCTTAACTCTGGAAACGTGAAGACATAAAATTTATTAGGAAAAGGTTAATTGCATACTTGTATGATCTAAGGTTGGGTGTAAAAGTTGGGGTAAAGGTTTGAGAGGCTTTTTCATCAAAATGAAACCACTCAGCCTCTGTGAACTGATCTGTAAAATACTTACACAGTACAAGAGCTGAACCCTACTCTCCTCTCCTAACGTGAGCACAATGGAGCAAGGTCCCAAGGAAAAAGATGGGGGATTTGAAGGGCCACAGGCAGCTTTCTTCTATGTGAAAGAATTATTTCAACTCTTTGGGCATGTGAAGTGTGAATCTGGCGGAATTTCTTAAATACTCACTTTCTCATTGAGAAGTATAAGTCCAAGCAGTGGTCTTGACACAGACCACTGGTTTCTGCAGTCTTCGAAAATGATGGTGTTCATTAGGATTGACATCATCTGAAAGAAAATTCACAGACAGACAGTTTACATGAATATGGATATTGCTGTTATATTGTGTGATGCGGTGAGAAGGAAAAATTAATGAAACCTTTACAAACCATGCTGAAATCACTGAGATTTCATGTATGAGCATGGTATTACAAAATTCATTCTTCCAAACAAGTATTTCCATAACCAAAACTACCAGGTGAAGAAAGTTAAAGAAAATGATTGTCAAAGCTCGGCTGTAAAGAAAAAGTTGAAGTTAAAACAAATACAAATTGAGAGTTAGAGTTGTGTTAATTTAAGGTACAGGCTTTGACTTTACTACAGCGATTTGCCCCGTTGTCGCACTACTTCCAAGAGAGCAATACATGCGTGACCAGTAATCTGTATTAGTTTCAGATTAATCCCTAGCTGCTCTTCAAGATTCTGGTTTTCTCACATCCACCTTTCTTTGTGTATGACATGGCAAGGCACTTGAAGGGAACACTTCCTATTTCGATGCGGGCAATTGTGATTACAGCAAGAAGTCTATAAATCTATACCATTTCCATCGCCGTTACAAATCTAGCCTCTGATTTTAGACATTTTACTTTACTTCTGTGACTTACTTTACGGAGCTCTACAGCAGGGATAAAGCCACTTCATCAACGTTATAAAGCACTGAGATCTATCAGCTCATACAATTAAGTTCTACTGGCACCCAAACAGGAGCTACATAATTCACTTTGCTCGTTGGCTGGCATGTAACCAGAGCCTTCGGCTAATGCCGCGTGGAGTATTCTCCCTCTGAGGCCTCTTCTGGTCTTGCTGTGCTTCTCTATACCTCTGGTGTGTGTAGCTAGGAAGGGTAGGACTTATTTTAGGGATTGGCACAATTTTTGTAAAAAGAAATTACAAAATAGCTATGGAATCCATTTAAAGATAAAATGCTCTAAGATATCCTTCAGATACGTTAGTCCAAAATGCCAAAGGCCACAACACATACAAACCTAAAAACATTACTCAGAGATTAAACAGAGTGAAAATTTGTAAAATGTCACCAGTAAATAGTTTGACTTACGTTTATAAAATATCTACACCCTAAAACCAAACATAGAGGAAGTAGAAAATCATTAAATCCTTTCTTCTAGGCCAATGAGTAGCTATGAGCAGGCTCTCCAGAGAGCTGCCACACTGCAAACTAGCCTGTAATAACTGACCAAGGCGAAGTCAAACAGCATGTTTCACTAAATGAAAAAGATGAATCCTAGCACTACAAATCACCTGGAACAGAGATATCCACAAATCATTTGAGCTTTCAGGTTAGGAACGCACGGTCTGGCGTGGGAAAGGCCAATTCTTCACCTGACTTCACGGTTTATGTATCAGGCAAACTACTGTCCATCACTCATAGGACGAAACCAGTTCTATACTGCTTCGGAACCAATGCAAACAATTCAAAACCTCTTCATGAGCACTAGCAGGGGCTTGTTTTCCAAACATGAAGAATAATTACAATCTCTTATAATTCATTCATTGAAGGTTTTCATCTCAGTAGCTTGTAACAAAGCCAGGTGTTAGGACAGAAGCATTTTTTAAAGTAATTAAACAAACTCACTCAAGCCGTGATTTAGTCAGAGCACCATGACTGATATACCCGTATTTCTTAGAAAAAGTGCTATGTATGTAGAGAGACTTTCAATGTGATGCTTAGTCTAAAAAGAGCATGCTCGGAGACAAGTTCACAACGGACCCGGGGGAAAGTGCCATCCCTTCAAACTCCACCATTATCAAACAATTCATGAGGATGTCTTTAAGGTCTCTAGCCCAGAATTGCTACTAATTTGCAAATTCAGTGCAAAGCAAATATTTTAGGAAAGTTTTTGGCCTAAATACTGGAGAAGACCAAAATGTCCAAAGTTCACCTGGGAAATACTAATTTGCATCTATGCATAAGTAGTAGAGACAGTACTGAAATAAGCAAGAAATACGATGAATGTTATAATTCATAAAAACAAAGCCAATACAAAGCAATCTACGTAACAGTAACTATCAATTTTGTGGTTTGATATTGGCCAACCAGGACAGGAAACAGCAAAAGCCTCCCTCCCACTTCTGAGCTTTTTTCCTCTGACGAGATCCTACCGTCAAACATTTTTCTTTTCACTTCTGACTCGACGGATTAACGAACGAGTACCCTTTTAGAAATCATTAGCCACGCAGGCAACAACACTGCATTCGAGGGTTAGCTAGGTCTGGTACCTGGACATACGTATGTCTGTTTTCTCCATGGGTCAACCCATTGCTCTCGGTTAAACCAGACAGTTACCACGCTGCCAAGCGGGAATGCTTTCACGCAGAGTTGCCTCTGCTTAAAGGAACTGCTGGGACTAGCGGCACCTCTGCGCTAATACGAAGGTGTATTAGCTGTAACATCTGCCTGTGAGCTCTCTGGAACAGTCATTAACGCCTCTCGTGAAGTTACCCAAGTTTATTACTTGCAGAGGCGGACAATTTGGAATCCTATTGTGTTGTCTTTGCAGATGTCTTAGACATCCCACTTCTTGCAAAGATCAAAAAAAAAAGGAAATCGAGGCGTACGGCTTGGCATCAAGGATTGCATACATAAAATCGAGGCAAACCTATCTATCATATCCAGACCCCTGTTGAAGGTTGTCAGGAGTGCATTACGGCACAGGCAGAAGACAATCAGCAATTACCGAGCCTAATTCCACCAAGATGAAGGACACCAAAATCCATGGTAACAGCCTTAAACCTCCTTCTCCCGTTTTCCGTGTTTCTTTCTCAGGGCTATTGCTGCTGCTTTGTTTTCCTCCTCAGCTTTGGTCTCCTGCGCTACTTCTGCATGAGCCTACAGCAAGCCGTTTGCATTCCAGATCCTTCTGTGTTTTACCGTGCTGCCGACACGCTCCGAGAGAGACTCCACCCGTGCACAAGCGGGAGGAGACCACCCTGCTGGGAAGGACTTCTGTCCGAGAGGGGCAGCCGGCACGGGCTCACCTGCAGGGCAGCAGAGCTCCTCCAGACAAGGCTCACGCCGCTTCCCAACGAAGCTTTGCCTCAGCAAACAGCACTGCTCACCGGTGACGCACCAGACTGCAACTCTTTCTTGGACAGAGGTATCAAGCTTTCATTTATTTTCCCTTAATTCTCCCTCGCCCACCTCTCTACTATTTTCACGTGGTATAGAACAGCTTCTTCCCACACTGACGAGTGACACCCACCGCTTGCTCCGTCAGACCTCCCGTGATCAGTGACGTGACTCTGTCGTAACTGGGAGAAACAGGTTGACCCGCGCAGGGAAGAATTTCTAGATACTTGACGCACAGCTCCATGTATGTGCCCGTTTTTGTTGCTCCCCGGAGTTGTTCAGGTCATGAGGGAACAGAAACTCTTAAGGCTTCTGAAAGAGGCTCTGAAATAATGTGCCGCCTTCTTCATATTTCACTTGCTGACACACATTTACATGTAATTCGTATTTATGACGGCAACACGTACACAAACGATAACTGCAATTTTCTGAAGAAGAGATCTTGCCCAATAATGTCTACGAAGAGGGAGATGAAGGCAGTTACGGGGCCAGCACGGCCGCTCCGGAGCGACCCTGCTCGCGGCCAGGCCGTCAGCTGGACCCGGGTACATGGGCCAGCCTTCAGCAGCCAACAGCCACAGCACGGGCTGCATTTTTATTTCACTTCTTCTGCGAACCGTGGAGCATTCACCGCGTGCCACTGAGCTACATCAGTATCACCATCCCATTTTACAGAGGGGCTGACTGAGGAGCAGAGTCTGTCCGCAAAGGCGCAGTGATACGGGCTGAGACTGGGGCACCCCTTAACGTCCTCAGCTCCTTCCAGCCAGCACCCAGCCCTGGTCACGCTGTCGCTGGAGTCCTGCGGTCCCTCTTACTGGGCAGCAGAAGCAGCTGGTGGGGTTCAGGTGGACTTGCTTGTGTTCAGCACGCAGGTGTCAGAGGGAAACCCACGCTCTGGGACACCCTCCTCACTCCACCTTCGCCACAAGCCTCATCGTCCGGCTGGAGAGCACAACGCAACTCAGCAGCAAAACAGCGTACGGCAGAGAAGCAGAACTCGTCAAACACGTGCATTTTCTGTCTTCTAGGTGGAAAATACTCTACCAGTAGAAACGGAAACATTCTGCTTCAGGAAAATTGACTTCTCGGGTCCTGCCGCAGACCAGGGCACGGCAGCGGCACTCCAGGAGCCGGGGCGGCCGCCGGAGGCGTGGGCAGACTCGGGCCCTCACGCTGGCTGGGGCAGAAAACAAGGTCTCGAGGTGGGGAAAGAAACGCTGAAAAGGAAGGGGGCGGGGGAACAGCTAATCTATTTTCTACTTAGTTCAAAACAGCAACCTTGCCTCCCTTCTCTTATCTTAAACACAGGGCGTCACTTCATCTGGTTCAATAATGTTTCTCCTGACACATTTGTTCTTTACAAAAGGAACTATTGACAGAACAGGGAAGAATAAAGAACTGTTCTTCCAATAAATTAATTCTTCAGAGCTTCTCTTCCTTCAGAGCCTTTCTCTCTTGGGCGGAGGAGGAAAATGTCAGTCAAGATAACCCTCATTCTGAAAACTTCTTCTAAAAGAAGCTGGAAAAGAAGCTGCCTTTCCATTACAAAGGCTTTTTTTTTGCTGCTCCACGTTATCAATAGAGAGAGCACTGGCATCACTGCAGGTCCCGTAACTCATTTCTCTCTCCCATACGTTGGGATGAATATTTTCTTCTGCTGCCACTAATCACATTTAAACATAAAGAACATTGTATTAACACCGGAGACAACAGTGTGTACGCCTTTACAAAGGATTCAGAATGGTCGCGAACTTGCACAGCTTTTAACCAAACACTTGGCTGGTAATAACAGTCCTTTTTGCCACTCAGATCTGAAAAAGGTTCAGATTTTTTCATTGTTTGGCATATGAAATTTGGTAGTTTTTTTGTAGCTCTAGCTTCAGACATTCTGCTCTTAATTTAGGAGCTGTGATTACTAATTTAAATGTCCTCTGGAGTTCTCAGTTCTTTCATCATCACTTCTTCCTATATCAATAAATGGATCATCATTTACTAATAATACAAGGAAGATTTAAATGCTCCAAGATTATTAAATACCTTAAATTTTAATCTGTTGTTTTAAAATATTTATTTTACTAGAAAGCCCAACTTTCACATTGATATTTTCCATGTTCAAAGCTAAAATTTCCAGACGAAATAAGAAAACTAAAGCCTTTATTTATTATGAAAGCGAGAACCAGCCCATCGTTCCTAAGCTAAAAATATCTAACTGCCAGAAACAGCAAATCAGTTGAGATCTGCAATATATAAGAGTTCAAGAATCACACATCTTGTCCCCCTGCATTATGAAACGACACTGGACAAAGAGCTTTAAACAAGTTGTTCGGGAGCAGGAAAAGCGCGGGAGGCTGGTTACCCGGCTAACGTAACTGGAGCTCCTTCCAACAGCCCTTCTGCTCTGAGCCGTCTACGCTACCCTCAGACCAAGCTTTTCTTGCAGCCTACATAGGCTAGATTCCTCCAGATTTTTGTTCACAGAATACAGCATTTCACCCTCTTTATACGTACTTCCACTACGTATATTTAAATAAACACCAGTAACTAAAATGTCATGATTCAACTGCTGAAGCTTAAAATTGTGAGGGACCCAATCTTGTACCTCCATTTGGAATAGTTCAATTGGGTCTGGCCTTTTTTTGTTTCCTTTTATGAAAAATTAAGGCTGAAAAAAAATCCAATGCTGGTGTCCAGGTGACACACTGCATACCAGGAACTAGTATATGCCTGCAGCTGATGGACTGAAATATGATTTAAGTGTATCTTGTATAGGGTATTCCTATCAGTTATAGGTTATGTCCTGCTGGGAAAATCTTTTCTCCCAATATTCAAAAGGGATGGAAAAGGGATGGCTACAGATGTGAAAAAGGAACAGTTACAGGGAGCGTGGAGCTTGGCATTTCCCTGGGTATGTCTTTGAAACTGGCCAAAGGGCTGAGTACGGGAGATTCACTTGAAGTAGGTCCAAATCATGAGCCAGCAGGAATAATCATAAAATAAGACTGTATTAACTTACGTCAAACCTGACTTTCTATCTGAAAGCGAAACACGAGCACACACTCCAAAGGATACATTTAGGATGATAGCTTAATGCTAACGACAAGCACCTGCAACGCGCCCATTAAATTTACTACACCAGATCCACCGCAGTTTTCTGTTTTTCACTGTTAAAATAAATTGTCACATGTTAATAGCACAATAACACGGACCAGTGGTGCAAAGCTGACTTTTCAAAGCTAAAGCTTACTTTCATAATTTCCTACCTTTAGCCAGTAGCGAACTGCCTTCCAAGCAGTCGAGAGGATCACAAAGCAGATGCTTGTGCTACACCAGGGAGTAACCACAACCGGGCTGGAACACGGGCAGCAGCTACGTCCTGCACACGAGCTGTTCACAGCGGAAGATTTTGCCCTACACTAGCACGTTTTCGAACAGTATTTTAGTATCTTTCCCCTAATCTGAGGGCATATTCTAGCATGACAGAACACGTTCTTTCCAAATTACCGTCGTATCTGAATTTTTTTACGTGAAGGACTATAATAGGCGGGTCCAGTGCCGCCTGTCAGAACTGAGTCCATCTATCCTAAGGGAGACGTGCTGCTGGGTGAGCTGGCATCCATCGGGGATGGAGGAGAGATGCCAGCTGGCTGCTGTAGACTCACCTATAGAGAAGCGGTAAGTCTCACGGGATGGAGCGGTTTTGCCTAGTCTAAGGCTTGGCTACATTAAATACTGGAAGCGGAACAGTTAACTGCAGCAACGCTTGAAAATGCCTGATGAGTGAAACACCTCCTTTCTGCAGGGAGGAGGGGATACATTTCATTAATTATTACCTTCCAGGGCGTGCTGACTTGCTTCTGTCTGTGCTGAATTTCATGTAAACCCTCTGTTGAATGTCACATACTCATATGCTGCCTGAAGTGCTAGATTTTGTATTTGGATATCTGGTGTAGCTGACAGATGTTTACAAACTCGTGTATCTGCACAGCTTCTTTTTGCCTATCCATCTGTGCTCCCTGATAGACAGCAAATTATTCCACCTCAGGCTGGAATAATTTAAGATTGTGACATCAACCCTTAATCTGCATTTTTTAGCTGGTAGCTTTCAAAGATTTTCAGTTACAGATACTAGAACGTCATTTTAAATTAACGTTAAGCTGTTTATTTAAGATTCAGCCATTTCTAAACAAGTGGCTGTAACTATACAGTGTTACAGCTGTTTTTAAAGATGACAGAACTGCGATTAACTGGGACTTTCGGTAAGCACGACCTGCCATAATTTGTAACACAAACTTCGGCTTGGTTCGGTGTAGGAGAAGGCCAAGCTCTTTAAAAACCTTATAAAAAAATTAATACACGTTCCCCTCTGCTTTTAGCAGTGTATGAAGAAGGAGCTAGGTTCAGGTCTTTGTAAAGCCAGTTAGTCTTATCTCAGAAGAAGATCCTGAAGCATTTTTTCCAGTCCACACGGCAGAGCCCCTCCCTTTCTGGCACAGCCAGCACTCTTTATCTGAGAGGTGACACTGGGTGAAGTCAGTGTCTACTACCAGCATCTCTGACCAAATGACTAGTTACAGATTATTTAATCCTCTTGGGAGGAAAGAGCAGCAGTTTCACCTCCACCAAAGCCTTCCAGCAAGAGTCTGTCTTCAGGAATGCAAATGATCCTATGCCTAAATCCTTCAGTCTCCCCCTTAACTGCCACTAGGACTTACAGTATGATCTTTAAATTCCGCAAATGTGAGCCATCACCCTTCTCTCTCTTCTGCTGCTCCTGAGAAATTCACCAGTGCCTTCCCTTGCATCAAGTGCTGGGAGTTGATACACAAAAGCACGTGGGGATTTTCAATGTTGCACCGGGATTTCAGGATAGGAACTGTGATCTTTGCCTGCTGGATCATTAGTTCTCTGAAATCTCTATTACAGGAAGGCCTTCCAAAATGCCAGCCGAGTGGGGAGGGAAGACAAGGTCAGAAAATGCTATTACCGGGAAAATAAAATAATGTAGTCTAAAACCAATTTGAGGCTAATCTCAAACTTAATCTACAGAAACGTTCCAGAAACGTAAAAAGCTGCATACGGAGGGAGAGGCCGAGCACGAGATCAGCTCCACATCCTTCATCCAAGGAAGCTCAAGGCACCTCGCGCTGAGCTGTGCTTGTCCCTGACCCCGAACCAGGCTCACGCTGACACCGAGTGGAAGTGCCCCCCGGCACCCTGGGGGACCCAAACCCCACGCCCTCGAGAAGCAGTCCTTAAACCGGGCTTAAGCCTGCACTCGCCTTCGAGTCAAGCCCAGCCTCGCCTCTCCCGCAGCAGCCAGCCGGCCTTGCCGCGCGCGAGATCCGCCGTCGCTCCGACCAGAGCCCGACGCTGCTCGCCAGCGGGCCGCCGGGGCGTGCGGGCAGCCCGAGCGCAGGCTCTACCCGCGGGGGGGTCTGCCAGCCCCCCACACCCGGCGGCCTCCCCCGCACGGCAACAGGCGCCGGTGGGAGAGAAAGTTAGAAGCGGGGTAATTATTTTACCCACATTTACCTCGGTTTAGCGCCGGTGCGGAAATAATCAGCAGGGACAGGGGAGCAGGAGGGGCTTTTAAACCACCCCTTGAAGGAGGCCAGAGCGTAAGAAACCCAGGAGCTGGGCTCTCGCCGCTGTTCAAGGACCATCCGTAAAGCCGAGTGACCTGCTCCGCTCTACTGGAGCGGAGCGGTGTACTGGCATAGAACTTAAAAAGCCTAAACCAGGTATTAGTTACCGACTGCCTCTTCAAGACTCAAGATTTCAAGCCTCTTCTCTTTTCAAACTGTTCATAAATTGATTCTAATTTCTCCTGCGGAACAATTAAAAGTATTTTTGTTATCCTGATGAACTGAACTGTAGCCAAAGCTATTGCAAATAAACATAAAAGACAGATGATAAAGATGGTAATAAGCATATTGCTACTGTGTCCTGAATAGTCACCAACACTTCTTAGTGAATATCATCTTTCACAACAACAACAAAGGATAAGAGCACAAGGCTATTTCATGCAGTCATCAAAACAAAATGCACTGAATATTATATTTCATACTAAATACATTACCCTGGCAGTTTGACACTCAACATTTCAATAGATATTGCGACTCTCTAACATTCTGCCTGAATTTCTGCAGATGGACTTTTAAGTATCAATGGAAGATTACTTTACTTGTCACGCTAAAAAGATTTTAAAGAATGGTTGCACACACTTCATTTTTAATTTTTTTTATTTCCTTTTTTTTTTTTTAAAGGGAAACGAATCATGAATTCGGAAACACGGTTATACTGAAAGGTCAAATCCCATGTTGTGTAGTAGTCCTTTGTGTGTAGTGCTCTTTCAATAGCTAAACTGTCTTGTCTCTGATGTGCCCAGCAAAGCACTGGGAGGATTCGCTCAAGTTAAACTAAGCTAACCTAAACTGCGCTAAGCTAAGCTGAGATAAACTAACCCTGTTCCCAAACTCATCAATCGGTTGTGATACTGGGATTTTTTAAAAATTTATTTTATTTTTAAACTGTGCAGGTTCCTAGGGAGATGTACGTACACAAGAATCTCAATTTGCAGTAAAAAAACCCCAAGTAAGTAAACACCAGGGAAAAAAACCCAACAAACTATGTATCTGGATCTCATGATTTCAGAAGACACCGTGAGCACACGAATATCTCCCAGGATCACAAACAAACAAAACCGACAGCAATTTATTAGCCTAGGAAAAAAGTGGATATTCAGGTTCAATTCCAGAGTCCTGCAAATCGGAAATCTGCCAAGATTAAGTGGGACATGCATTTAGCGTACGCCAGTCATTAGAGGGTTTTCCGCAACAAACCAGCCCTTTTCACCTGATGCGTACCTTTCCGTCTGCTCAACGCGAGCACTGACTAGGTCAGAACACCGCGGTAATCGCCTCATCAAACACCGGATCTCTACACAGGCATCATCTCATCTGCTATAAGCTTCAACAGGCCACTGCTATCATATCCAACCGCAATTAAACATCCTTGTAAGCCGTTGCTATTCTAGAGTTTTAAATTTGATTTTTTTTTTTTTTTTTTTTTTTTAAATGGGGGAAGGGGACGGTGTTTGTTCACTGAGAACGAGTTTCATTACTCACGCGGCAAATCTGCCAGTAGCAGATCATGGAATGGATTGTTACCTTTCCCTATCCATTTTGTAAAGATATTGCTTTCTTTCCAGACTGCAAGCATCACTTCTAACTGGATTTTGAATTATAATGTGAACTTTACAAAATTATTGGTGCTATTCATATCGCTAGTTAGATTCTACAGAATGGCAATATTTTTTGCCCTTCCCCAAACCAGCACCTCTTAGTGTTTTATATAAAACAACCACGGCCAGCAGAAATCGAACATTTCCAAGTAATGTAAAGTATTACATTGCACTGAGTAAACAAGGACTACAACATCTTTGTACTTCTCCTTAAACTTATTTGCTTTTTGAAAGTATTTATGCAGCACAGAAGACATAAGGTCATTGAGAAATACAGCCAGTTCCTCTTCTTTAATTGAAACATTTATGCTTTTTGTTCCGGTAGCAAAAAGCAATGAACAGTAATAACGCAAGATAAATATACAAGAAACTTATAGATATGATTGTAAAACAACATCATCCTAATGTTTTCATTTAATTACCCTGAAACGTATTCTATTTAATATTCATTACTCAAAAGCCAATTTAAAAGAGAAAGAGGTGAAGGGACTTATTCAGAAAGACGGACTGTCATTCACTGCAATAGTTATCTAATATACAGAAGTTAATAAAGCAGATTAATCTACAAGTCCCTTTAAGCCATCACTGAGTTTAGAACAACTGCCTCTTTGACCTCTAACCCTCCCGCTGCGCACCAGTAGCAGGTGCCAGCTGCACTAAAATTATGGCTGACGCGTTTTAAGGCAAAGGCTTTTCTTACTTTGCTTCTGACCAGCAGCTGACCCTGTAGGAACGATTGTTTCATGTGCTGGCCTAAAGGCTACATAAACCAGTAACTGATAAACAAAAGCATACATACACCAGCTGCCTAGCCTGAGGGTGCACATCCAACACTGACACCTCTAGCAGTTTGTGCTGCAAGCCGGATCGCCGCTTTTTGTTTCCGTACGTGAATTCTGTACAATACTTGTTACTCCGCGGAACTAAACTTCCCTCCATCCCCAAAACTGTTTCTGTAAACTAGAGCACAGCTTGGATGATTAAGAGGAGATTCCCAATTTGATTTAGCACCATTATTAAGAGCGTGAAATCTTCAGATACATCACTAATGATGATGTATTTTAACATTAAAAGTCTTAAAATTAAATTACTCGATTCACATGACAACAAATCACAACAAGGCTTTAAACAAAGCAGAATTAGAAAAGACACTAGGCTCATTAATTTTTGTGATTTCTTAATTGACAGCACTCACGTAGCGATAGCTATACGTTTAGCAATATACTTGAGACTGAGGCTGCTGCCGCCTTTACACATGTGCAGCAAGAAGTGCGTATAAAAGAGAAGTAACCATATTTTTCATTAAGATAAGATGGCTTTGACATAGTTATTTTGCTGATACAAATTACACAACCACAAAAACAATCAGAGTAATGATTAAATGCAGTTATGTACATGGGAGACTACTAGTGCAAATGTTAACATATTTAAATGGGTTCCCTTCATTAAAAAAATTATATATGATATTAAACCATCAATCAAATTGAAACACTAGAGTCTAAACGTATTGTCACTGGTTAAAATAAATGACTTTGAGACTGAATTTTGGCTCACTCAATATGGTGCCTTTTCTGTTGCTTAGCCACCCAAGTCTCTGCTGGCTTGGGCTACAGCTGGTATATCTCCATCCCTTTCAATTAATAAAGAAAGTTATGATAGTATTGGATAACATTTTTAAATTGTGCTAAGAGGCTGAAAACAGATGTCCCAATGAAAATCCCTCTCACTGCTGTATCAAACCTTTCAAAGCTCAAGCCAGCAAAAGCTGAGCACTCTGCTCCTGATTCAGCTGAGCCTTTAAACACATTTAATTTTGAGCGTAGGAACAATGGCACCTGTGGGTTTGATCTGCTCTTAAAATTAAGCATATGCTCACGCACGTGGCTAAGGGTGCTCAGGTATTCAATATCCGGCACAACTGCCCTCTGTCAGTACAATTCGGATTTCTTTTTGTGATGTGCTTATATGCAAGTGCTTCTGCATGGGCCATGAAGCACGCATTATAAACCCATCTCCTCTTCAGGTTTTTATTTCCATTACTGTGCATAACTCCACGCTAGCTGTATATAGCACTGAGGTTTATCTGAAAAACAAAAACATCGCTGATTTTACTACATAAAAGGGAAAAAAGGAAAGTAGCAATTTAAAATACGTTTTTATTTTAGCAACGCCACTTGATTTTTCATTGCAGCTGGCATCTTTACTTTCTGTTTTACATTTGCTACGCAGTGCTGCTCTGCTGCTTCATTTAGCGCACCTTTGCCACTTGAAGTTCTCAGCTCCCACGAGCAGCCTGGCGAGGTTTTACCTACCGCCGTGAAGCCACACGTCCTCCTCCTATTACCACAGTACTGCCCACCCCATCCTTGCTCCCTTTTTCAGCACTACCACACTCATCGTCACCCACACCCTCAAAGTTCCTTGCTCGCCCGCATGCCTTCCCGCCTACCCACTGCCACACTCCTTTCCCAGAGACCCCTCTCCAGCCCACCTACTCCATCCACCACGCTCCCCTACGGCAATCGACGCCGGCTCTTCCGACGTCCCTTTCCGACCGTCCCCTGACGCAGCGCTCCGCACCCACCGCCCCCAGAAACCCTCCGAAGGGCTCGGCGCAGGCACAGCCTCGTTCCGCAGCCTCCCGGCCCTACGCCAACCGTCCCCTGCCGCCGGCCCACCTGGGCTGAAGAAGCGGAGCCGGCCGGCCCGACCGCTGGCCAGGAGGCACGTGCCCTTCTGGTTCCCGGCTGGCCGTGCCGCGCCGGCCCGCGGTGCCGCTGCTCCTCTGGGCAAGCCAAAGGGCACCCGCCGCCCCTCCCACACCAGCGAGCGGGAGACGGCTTCGGCTGCACGCACGCCGCGTCTTGGCGCAGGCACCCTGCGGATCTAACCCACACATCGGCACGACGTTCAAACTCGCCAAAAAACCCCTCCTTACTCTTATCCACGCCATCCTCCTGAAAACGATGCACAGAACGTAATCGCCGTGCAACAGCCTCCCCTCATTCATTAGCTAGCGCGCCGCTCCGAGAAAGGCCCAGGAAAGGAAGCAAACACCGCAACGTCACCGAAATCTTGTTTCTACTCAACCGACCAGCCATTTATGCCCCTTCCACAGCCAGCACAGAATTATTTCAATGATGGCTACGCAAACAGAGTTCTTTACCTATCGTGTGTGGCTCTTAGGAACGTTTGTCAGAACTACGAGTGAAAGACGCTACAAAACCGATTGATTTTTGGAAAGAACTAGCATGAACAGTACTTTACCATACCAAAATTGAACTAACAGCCTAACGTGCACAATTCAGCAAGATAAGCATTTACAGAAGATAAAGGCAGCATCTTAAAACCAAAAATTACACTTTCATTTCCAAAGTGGAGCGAACACCAGCTTCACCTGTCAGTCCTGGAGTAACAGCATAGAAAACTAAGAGCCTTTTAAAATTATTTCTTAAAGTGCTTGTAACACAACATAATGTAAGAGCAATAGTTGAACGTAATGCTGCTTTCTATCCATAGATCTCAAATTACTTTACGCAGGTTAATTCAGTTGAGTTGCAAGACACCACCACGAAGCAGCCGTTTGCAGATTCAGCTCAGACCCAGGAGCTCGCCCAGGGGGAACGAAGCTGGTGGCTCAGCAAAAAGCAGGGCCAAAGCCAACAGCCACCGCTACCGTCCAAGGGATGCAGTACCTTGCTCCTCAAGAAGTTGTGTCCCTTCTGCGTTTGCTACCGCTCCTGCCTCGCACAGTCACGTCAACCCATTAAAAAACCAGAGCTGCTACAGCACCTGCGTAAGCAGACAAAATAAGAACTAGCGGGGTTTAATTACACAACTCTGCTGCTCTAGAGGCTCGAGAAGATGCGCGCCTCAGCCAGCGACCCGGCTGTTTGCTGAGCGGCCTTCGGACGCTGAACCGCCTCAGGTCCCAGCGCGGGAGCGCTGCGCTGTCAGCCCGCCAGCACAGCAGCAACCGGACGGTTCCGCGGCCGCTTCGGATACCGCCCAAAGGCGGGAGCCCCGCAAACTCCCCGGCTCGGCCGGACGGACGAGGCGCCGGTGGTGCAGCGGGCAGCCTGGGCGGGAGGGAGCCGGTCAGCGGGGGGATGGCGCGGCAGGCGGGCGGCCTGGTCCTGGACACCCCCCG